>JACEEZ010016721.1:0-7500 GCA_016584305.1 Chionoecetes opilio
TAAAATTTTGTATGTTTTTCCCTACATTAATACTACAAAAAAA
Organism: Chionoecetes opilio; assembly: GCA_016584305.1. Lineage (NCBI taxonomy): Eukaryota > Metazoa > Arthropoda > Malacostraca > Decapoda > Majidae > Chionoecetes > Chionoecetes opilio. The sequence continues at coordinate 44 of JACEEZ010016721.1, forward strand.
ACAATAAAACGCTTTCTTGGAATGTTGTTCAGGGTAAAGGTTTTTTTTTTCGTATTTTGACTTGGACTATTATGCGTTGGAAAGACTGTTTTTTAAGGCAATCAGCAGAGAAACCTTAAAATCCTGGATACATTTATTGAAAGTCACACCTGCACTGCCAACCCAACAACTGCTGGGCCATTACTCCCTCACAGAACACAAGGGCACGGCTGCCACCCACACAGGTAAGACACTGCTCACCACCACCACCACCACCCATTGCCACACAGGACACACTCCCACAGGCACGGGTACAACCACACGTGTCCACACAACACACCACCTTAAAAGTGGATCTTCATGTGCTGGGCAATTTCACCCTTTGTCTTGAAACACTTGCTACAAATATCACACTTGAACTCCCGCAAGCCAGTGTGTCTAAAGGTGTGTTTGTTGAGTTCAGAAATGGTATAAAAAAAATTCCCACACTCTACACACTCGTGATTTTTAACACCACTGTGTGTCAGGGTGTGTTTGGTGAGGCTACCCTTTTCAGTAAATCTTTTCCCACACTCTAGACATTCATATTTTTTAACACCACTGTGTGTCAGGGTGTGTGTGTTTGGTGAGGTTACTCTTTTGAGTAAATTTTTTCCCACACTCTAAACTATTCATAATTCTTAACACCACTGTGTGTCAGGGTGTGTGTTTGGTGAGGTTACTCTTTTGAGTAAATCTTTTCCCACACTCTAAACATTCATAATGATTAACACCACTGTGTGTCAGGGTGTGTTTGGTGAGATTAGACTTATGAGTAAATTTTTTCCCACACTCTAAACATTCATAATTCTTAACACCACTGTGTGTCAGGGTGTGTGAGGTGAGGTCACTCTTTGTAGTAAATCTTTTCTCACACTCTAAACATTCATATTTCTTAACACCACTGTGTGTCAAGGAATGTCTCTCAAGCCGACGATTGTATTTGAATGTTTTGTCACACTGCTGGCACTTCAGCTCACTGTGTGCCTTGTGGCCTGAGCTGCCTGCCTCCAGGTGATTCTTGCCATCACCCCTGTGCCTCCCCACCCCTGAGGCAGACTGATCCTGCTGCTCCCGGCCACTCATGCTGCTGCCCGGCCCCACAGCCTCCCCGCAGCAACACTCCCACCAGCACGCGATGACCGGTCCTGCGGGAACCCTCGGGATGCTGAGGGAGCCGGGTTCAGTGCCGGGCGAGCAGCCGGCTTGGACTGTGACCTCAGCACTTGCAACAGTGGTGGACAGTCAGCACACAGAGATCCACGCACTGCCCTGACACTCTGCTCCTGCCTGCAGGGCCCACAACCTGCTTCCTGCCTCACTCACACCGTGTTGTGTTGTGGTGGACGCCAGCAGGACAACGGGTGGTGACGTTGAGGGCGTGGTGTGGGCGTGGACACTGCAGCAGCAAGTGTTGGAGAGGGCAGGATCCTGTGTGACGATATAAGAGTTGCCAATAGAAAGGGTTGCATGGCCCCTACTGCGCATGCGCGGTGGCGTGAGAAACCAAATATATCAGGTAAATAGAAATATCGTCTAAAATCAGTTAAACAATGCTATCCTTCACCAAATGAGGCATCCCACAATAGAAGAATGCCTCAATCTATTGCTGTTCCATCAGATAACTCGCCCACCAGTGGGTTTACATGAGAATAGTTTTGGTTCTTAGTGTTGCTGCCTGGCCGCTCTCGCACCGCCGACCAACCGCCCCCAAGCCAGCAATATTTGCAAATTATGTCATAATGATAAGTGCCGTAACTATAATGCTTCCATGATAGACGAAGAACTTTAACACCGCTGTGATACCAGACACAAGCCCAGTGGTTGGATATATTAACATATACAGTGTTTTGTGCACCTGCACAAGCTAACAAGGGTACACGGACAACATGGCTAGTTTTGGTGTCTCCCCTGTTTGTAATAATACAGTACGTTCCCTGCTTTACTTTTGGTCGACATTGAATATCGTATTGTACGGTGGGCTAAGTAGTTTGTACAAAACAACGCGTTATTATGTGTAAATCTATCATGTTTCACCCTCCACGTCGGAGGCATGCGCGGAAGGGTGCACACAGAAAAAGGCATATTTTAACAGTAAGGAAATACTGCCGTCTGTGTGTCATTATCGACAATATGGTGTTCCTTGCATGACTATTTATAATATTGTTTAGTGACAAGGCAATACATAATGGATTTCCATAGTAATAAGAACATACGCCGCATCCACTCGGATGTGCGATCTCACCAGTTACCCTTGGCGCCAGTTACTACCTGCACATCGGCACTTGCAAACCTGCTCCCTGGGTAATAGTTGGTTTAACACTGTATACCAATTGTAATCTGGGGAAACATGGTGGAAACATTTGAATGTATAGTAGAATTAAAGTAGAACAATGCATTTCAAGTAAGGTGCCTTTGCATAGAACTCTACCCTAACCCGTGAGATACGGAAACACTGTTTTCCCTGGTTGAAGAGTTGTTTGACCATATAGTACACGTATACCAATTCTGATCTTGGGTAACGTATATATTGTCAAACACTATTCACTCCCCAGGGAGCAGTGTTTCAGTCTATCCTAGGGGAGGGTACTTATATGGTTTGCAGGCAAGGGCAACATTCGCTTGAAATGTTCTATTTTCCTACTTTAATTACTACTCTACATTCAATTGTTTCCACCATGTTTGTTAACCAGTATCAGAATTGGTATACATTTTCAAATAACTATTCACCAGGGAGCAGTGTTGCTGTGGCGTATTGTGAGGTGTAGCTACTACTCGGGCCAAGGGTATCTTGTGAGATCGCTACACCGGGAAGGTCGCCCCAGAAAAAGACATATTTACATATAATACAACGTCTGTGTGTCATTATACGACATGTTCCTCAAAGACTATCCCAAACGTTTTTGCTAATGTTATCGTTCTCATAGGTGTTCTAACAATTACAACAGCCGTCGGTAATTAAAACTAACAAGTAGGTTGGGGGAGGCCAAACCCCCCAGTATGTGTAGGTTCGTAATAAATGCACAGGTTTAGGTAGTTCTATCGATAGTTTGGGGTGAGGCCGCAACGCCCAGTTAGGTTGAAACTATTGGTGACAGCGTTTGTTTTTGGGTTTTAAAAAAAATCAATCCAAGTAGGTGTAACTGGAACAAAAAGTCTCAGAGAGTCACTTAGAGCCAGGTTGCATAAATAACGGTCAAATGGAAATGTTCCCTACCATGTTAAATCGGGGTTCCCAAACCGATGTGATGTGAGACAGATAACAAATTTGATGTTTTTTGTCATTGGAGCAGACCAACCGCACGTGGAGGGTGACTGCTGATTGCTTTGTATGCCGCCAGACATGGTACCCTCGTGACATGTGAAGGCATATCATCACCCCGATGGCGTAACCTGCAGGACTAAGACCCGGAATATACATGCAAACCGTTTGTCGGTAAGATGATAACAAATGACGCCTTAATTGAGTCCCGCACTATTCAATCACATATAACACGGAAAGCTATTAGAAAAATTATTCTCGAAGCAATCTTTGCAGCATAGTCAATATAAACGGGTCGAAAGGGTATGCGGTAGTATAGGGTAAAGGGTAGATGACGGCGGTCGCGTCAAGAGTCTTACGCAGATTGGCATAGCCCACGGTGTCATGGACCTCGATCAGCAGCGTATTTGGCGTTGTCGGTACCTGGATAGGAGGCCTAAGATCCTGGATCTTCAATCCCGGCTTGTGATTCCGGTCCTCATCTATGGTTGTGAACATGGACACTAAATAGCGACTTGTAGAAGCGCCAATAATCGATGACTTTGTAATCAATTGTCCTGTCGCAGGATAATCAACCGAGTCCTTCCACCGTGTGTATCTAAAGGCCCCCATCCACGGTGGCGATCTGGTCCGTACGACCATCCGGACAGATCTGGTTTATCCAACCAGATTGGATCGTGAGTGTGGTGATTTTGGTCTGTCCGACCGACTGACAGCTGGCGGATCCGACCAAGCATGTGTTTTGGTTTTTAGAGTCCGACAGCTACATCCTGTTTTCAGACCGGCTCGCACGTGAGTGTGCTGATCGTGAGCCAGCCGTCAGTTTCACCACTGCAGCGTTGCGAGAGGATTACCAATAAATTGTTCTTTGATGACAAGCACTTTTGGACAGAATTCATCCAGTTTATAGAGAAACTGAATGTTTGTGGGAAATAAAAGCAAAAGTAAATAAATAAATATAAGAAAAATGCAGCTTATGAAGTATTTGGTAGGAAACTCAAGGAGCGGGACGTGATCGACAGTGAGGCTAATGTTAACCAGTAAAAAAAAAAAAAAAAACATATGCGAAGTGTGTTCCGGAAATAATATTCTAAAATAATTTCCTCTATGAAAATTTGGTGTCGAAACGCTGGATGTGTTATAGGATCCTCAGCTTGTGGTATCATTCCTCAAAAGTAAATTCGATCCTTCGTGTGCATAGACCCATTATGGAACCGCTCATCCACCGTTTCTATCACCAACTGAAATTTATCCTGTAGGTGCGGTTGGATCGTTATGGGTGGTATGATATCCTCGATCCGGTCAGTCGGATCAGATCGTTACGACCAATCGTACCGTTTGATGGGGCCTTTAGAGACCAATCCGCGTGGAGAGGCCAAGGGGTGCGCCCATAGATGCCCTCGTGGTTTGGTGCAAGTTGATGTTTCTTGATCGAGAGTTGCTTTGGGTATGGTAAAGGATCCTGCATGGTGACTCGCGCGTGGTTGACCCCCAGGTAGTGGCGGTCGTTATGGTGGGGGGCGGCGGCGAGGCGAACGCATCCCCGGCGTATGCCCCCATGATTGTTGATTGAGACCTAAACTGTTTATTAATTAAGATAGAGGTTTATTTGTCTCATATAATCTCTCTTTTTTAAATATTTATTTTTCCCAGTATCACTTGCTCCTAACTTGCGTCCACTTGCATGTAAACATTGTGAGGCTTCACTGGTTTTGTAATTGCTATGATCCTCCCTTATCCCCTGCCTCATGCTTAGGTCCCTCTGGCTGCCTGGCTGAGAAGCCCTGAGGTAGCGCCTGAGGTAGCTGGGCCATGGGCCTGGTCTGGGTTGTCCCCACAGGCCTTGATAGAAAGTGTATGTTGTCGTGTTTGATGTGTGTGTTTGTGTGCAGGGCGAGTGTTTCACCTGTTTGGATAGTGTGGGATGCTGGTGTTGCGATCTGGACAGGCAGCTGCAGTGAACCATTCAGCCTCTACTTAGAGCCACGGGCGAGCCAGAATCCCCATTCATTCCTCCTTCTTTATGCCGGCCCATTTTTTCTTCAGTTTACGTAAACTTTTCGCAATCACTATTTTTTTTTTTTTATAGCAGTGAAAGTTCGCTATTCCGACCTTTCCGTGTATAATAACTTTGTTTTGTTACATTATGTGAAAGTTCGTATACTTAAATACTTGCAGCCATCACATACTACATCCATACAGGGTACATTAGAAACAGGATGGAGCAGGGGGTGTTTGCAAATCGGCGAACAAAGCTAGACTTATTGGCCGGTCCAACAAACCCGGTCAGGTGCTTTCTTTTCCTTGCACCGACCAACCTGAGTGCACATGTTCGGTGGCCGAACCCACCACCAAGCATACCCCCATTTACGCAAATATATTTGTAAATCCCTGCATATATCGACAACATGTAACAGAAAAATAATTTGTATGAAGCCGAAATGTGGTATATAACGAGGTTCGTAAACAGCGAGGGTTTCGTATTCAATCAATCGCGCTGCCTTGAAATGTGTCCGCCGGACACCACATCGGACTCCAAATAGATGCCTTCTGATTCCTGTACATAGTCCTTATACAGCTCTACCCATAAATTACAATTAGTAAACAAAAATATAATTATTTTCAGGTTTTTGTTTTTTTGTAATGTACGTAGTGTCTAGTTTATATCATATCAATACATTTTTAATACCAATCAATGCTGATTTCGAATCATATTTTATATTCTTATTTTTATATTCTTTTTCTTATGTCTCTATATGTAATAATACCATTGTTAACAGTATGAAAATAAGGGACCTGGCCCACGAAAACCAAGCAACGACACTCCCTTTAGTCCGTTGTATTGAGGGTCGAGTTATATATATATATGTTCAATATATATTTTATCTTATACGATCTTTTTTCAGAACATTTAAAATATTTCTTTTCAGATTATATATATATATATATATCTATATATATTATTAAATCCTTATATATAAATGTATATAATATAATTATATGATACCCAAACCGCGTTTTTCCCCGGACCTCCCTTTCCTGGATATCGGCATTTTGCCGGAACAAAATCCCAGGTCCGCGGGATATTGTCAAGAGAGTCGGACAAGTTATTATTATTATTACTTATTATTTATTATTATTTGTTTTTTTTTTTGGTTTTTTACGTGAAATGCCTGGTCCTAGTGCGTAAATGGACAAGGTTGTCCGGCGCGGTCCGATCGTCCCTGTCCACCCCTGGTCGTGAGTCCGCGCCTCCCGGGACCGGATTTTAGACCTGTGGTGGCCCCTGGGTAGCCTCTGTGTGGAGGCCCCCTATCATTCAACAAAATTTGACAATTTAATGGGTGCCGAGGCGAAGGCGAGACTGCGCAGTATGGGGTTCCGGGGGATTTTTGTTTTGTAATTGTAGCCTTTTAGGAGGCATTTTTGAAGCAATAAGCAAAAGCTCAGTTGAAGAAAGTATATTAGCTATAGCATATTGTGACAAAATGGGGTACTCCTATGACCTAATTGGGTCAGATTTTTTTTTTTAAGTGGATACAGCTCAATGAAGTATTCCGATTTGAGGAAGTAACACTTGATGTGCGAGACTATATGAATCGGGTCAACCCCTGTTAAAATTATGAAGTATAGGATAGCCTAGCCCCATTTTTATCTTTAAATTGGCGCTCCTGCATAGAAATTTGGTTGGATATGAAATCTTAACTGCGGAGTTTACCTTCCAGCGTTAATTTATTTTTGTGAGTTATTTCTTGTCCCAGGAAGGAACCCATTTACCGGCATTAAAACAATGCAGCCTCAAAACAACGGCCATCACACCCGGGCATTTATTTATTATTAGTTTTTTTTTTTTTGATCAACACCCCTCTTTCTTTATTTTATTCCTCTTCACTGTCCCTTCTTTTTAGTGGACTGGCACTAAGGCGGCTTTGTGTTTCCCATTTTTTGTTGGCCTTTGCCAGTTCCTTTGATGTAAGAAAAAAAAAAAAAAAAAATTGGGCATTTTAGGGGGCGATTCCATAAGAGTAAACTCTGCAAAACAACGCCCCAAAACAAAAAAAAATGAGTTGTCCGGCATCGCTCCCCCCCCGAGGGTGCCGGATAACGAGATTTACTGTAATATATGATTATATGAATTGACCAAGCCCCTGGCCTATGCAAGCCTCAGCTCGTGCAA
>JACEEZ010016721.1:12500-21296 GCA_016584305.1 Chionoecetes opilio
GATCGAAGTTATCACTGACTAGTATAAATAAAATGACTAATGAGAAAAATAATATGACTTGTGTTTTGGTGACACTATTTATCGGGTACCACATCTCATCGCCAATAGCTACATGGTAAATAAGATGTAAGAAGCATATATACCACTGTATCTGTACAACAGTGGTCTATGATCGGAAGTTATCACTGACTAGTATAATGAATGACCTACATGAGAAAATAATTATAACTTGTGTTTTGGTGACACATTATCAGGGTACCACATTCATCGCCACATAGCTACATGGTAAATAAGATGTAAGAAGCATATATACCACTGTATCTGTACCACAGTGGTCTATGATCGAAGTTATCACTGACTAGTATAAATAAATGACCTACATGAGAAATAATATGACTTGTGTTTTGGTGACACTATTTATCAGGGTACCACATTCATCGCCACATAGCTACAGGTAAATAAGATGTAAAGAAGCATATATACCACTGTATCTGTACCACATGTCTATGATCGAAGTTATCACTGACTAGTATAAATGAATGACCTACATGAAAAATAATATGACTTGTGTTTTGGTGACACTATTTATCAGGGTACCACATTCATCGCCACATAGCTACATGGTAAATAAGATGTAAGAACATATATACCACTGTATCTGTACCACAGTGGTCTATGATCGAAGTTATCATGACTAGTATAAATAATGACCTACATGAGAAAATAATATGACTTGTGTTTTGGTGACACTATTTATCAGGGTACCACATTCATCGCCACATAGCTACATGGTAAATAAGATGTAAAGACCTATATACCACTGTATGTGGTCTATGATCGAAGTTATCACTGACTAGTATAAATGAATGACCTACATGAGAAATAATATACTTGTGTTTTGGTGACACTATTTATCAGGGTACCACATTCATCGCCACATAGCTACATGGTAAATAAGATGTAAAGAAGCATATATACCACTGTATCTGTACCACAGTGGTCTATGATCGAAGTTATCACTGACTAGTATAAATGAATGACCTACATGAGAAAATAATATAACTTGTGTTTTGGTGACACTATTTATCAGGGTACCACATTCATCGCCACATAGCTACATGGTAAATAAGCATGTAAAGAAACCATAATATAACACTGTATAGTGGTCTATGATCGAAGTTATCACTGACTAGTATAGATAATGACCTACTGAGAAAAAAAAATACTTTTTTTTTGTGCACTATTTTCAGGAAACCCAAAAATATATGCCGTATCAACGATAAAAAAAGTTCCCTTTTCCCCCGGGGGCCATGCGCAGTAGGGGCCATGCAACCCTTTATTTGGAAACTTTTATTCGTCACACCGCACTCCCGTACTTAGGGTGGCCTCGGGGTGGGGAATATGGGATATTCAAAGGATATGTTGGGAAATTCTTCTGCCCAAATCACAGAGCAGCGCCTCGCATACGCGGCTTTATCTACCAATCACATGCTCTCACTTCGGGACCCGTAAAAAAATTTAAAGATTTCAAATCCGCTGTTGTCAAAATCGGCCTCTTTCGGAAACCCCCGCGGACGTTTATTTCCTAAAAAACTCTAAAAAATTTAAACACAAACCTATCAAAACCTTACCAAACCTAAACCAGACCAAAACCCTACTTAACCAAAACCTAAAAACTATTTTGCCGGGGTTGACTAAGTCGCTGTTTTCGAAATAGGGCCGATTTTACTCACTACGCCAAATGTTAGATAATACTGCTGCCACATTACCCTTTTCGCGTAATTTTCTCCCCTGATACTACAGAGACTCCCCGGGTATACCTTGTGCGCTGATAAATAGTTCAGTCGCGTCCCAAATTAGTATCTATAACCACTGCTGGCCCGCCCCGTACTATGCCGTATCCGGGCCCCTGGGGTACTCTGTTATAGTGGACGAGAACTGCGCGTTCGCTCTTTAGGTCAGAAAAGACCACGGGGGGGCAAACGCCTCACTGTGACCACGTACCTTGTGTGAAAGGATATAAAAACCTTTATTATATCCTTGCTTGTGTGAAACGTGCGTGTGTACTAGTAGGTCAGACTTTGACACCACCCCCACCCCCGGGATCTTAAATAGCTGCCAACTTGTATGATAAACTATATTTTTTGATTAAAGAAGTAAAACCGATATATATTTTAAATATTAGGTTTGCCCTATATGAATTTATTACAAGTCTATGGGTATTGTATTTTAAAAATTAAATTATATGTAGTAAATAAGCACAAACACTCACTTTAAAACGGAAAGCATGAAATGCTCTATAATACAAAATAAACATAAAGTATGTGATACAATTTGTAATTTATTTGTTTGTTGATCTCTAGCCGCTTCAATTTCACCCCTTGGGGGCCCTCGGGGCCCGTAGCGGAGAAAAGGGTTTTGAGCATCTCCCTTAGACGCTACGGGTAAAAGCCCCTTGGGAAAATACTTACGGGCCCGAAACTCTTTCGAGCTCTCTGCCCGGTACTTTGCCCCGTTTTTTGGTTCTTACTTATCTCCGTACCCCTTCTTGGTCTCTTCTTGCCGGGTGTAGCGATCTCACCGCTACCCTTTGCCCGAGTAGCTACACCTTAAAATACCCACTAAAACACTGCTCCTGGGTGAATTTTTTTGACAATGTAACCCAAAATTCGATCCGGGTTAAACATTGAATGTAGAGTAGAAATTTAAAATAAACTAGAACTTTCAAGCAAATGTGCCCTGCCTAAACACTACGTACCCTACCATTATCTGAAACACTGCTCCTGGGTGAAATTTTTTGACAATATGTATATACGTTTTACCCAAGATAAAATTGGTATACATTATATATTGTCAACAACTTTTCACCCAGGAGCATGTTTCAGTCGTTTTTTGGGGCTGTAGCTGTGGGGCCCAAAGAGTAGCTGGTGAATCACGCACCGGGGGCACCTTTGTACTCAAGGCTGCCGGGAATTTCACAAAAACCCGGGTGGGGGAAAGCAAGTCACAGGGTTCGGGAGTTTCGTCCCCAGGTTCTGTTAGGTGTTTCGTACCCAGGTTTTTGTTATTTGTTTTCGTACCCAGGTTCTGTTTTAGGTGTTTCAACCCGGTTCTGTTGGGTTTTTCGTACCCAGGTTCTGTTGGGTTTTTCGGCCCGGTTCTTTTGGTTTTTCGTACCCAGTTCTGTTGGGTGTTTCGTACCCGGGTTTTCTGTTAGGTGTTTCGTACCCAGGTTCTGTTAGGTGTTTTGTACCAGGTTCTGTCGTTAGGTTTTCGTGCCCAGGTTCGTTGGTGTTTCGCCCCCATTTTCTGTTAGGTGTTTCGTACCCAGGTTCTGTTAGGTGTTTCTACCCGGGTTTCTGTTAGGTGTTTCGTACCCGGGTTCTGTTAGGTGTTTCGTCCCCGGTTCTGTGGGTTTCGTACCCGGGTTCTGTTGGGTGTTTCGAACCCAGGTTCTGTTAGTTTTTTCGTCCCCGGTTTCTGTTATTTTTTTCCTACACTGATTTGAGTTTTTTCGTCATACCTGGTGTCAAATCAAACTCTAGTAGTAAATTTAAACTCTACTGATCGTGTACGAAACGATTTTTGGTTTCATATAGACCGAAAAAACTTTTTGGTGTACACAATCTACTGGTGACAAAATCTACTTTTTTGGAAACAACTGTGTACGATTCCCCCCCCGCACCACCACAGGGAACTTGTTTAAATGGGGGGGGAAATGGGGGGGCGAATTGGCGGGGCGGGGGCTCCTGGGGTTCCTTGTCCTTTGGGTCCAAACCTTTAAAATGGCTGGTCACGTGGGGTTTTCCCTGGTGGGGTTTTGGGGGGTTGGGGGAGATATGAATAAAAAAAAGATTATTTAACCCTTGTTTTGTAACCTGTGGACCAGAACGTAATTTCCTTGAAATTTGGGTACCGTTACACGATTTTAGTGAAATAAGAACTTTTTTATAGATTGACCTGTTTGTATCCTTGTCCATACCGCGATAACACATAGCGCCAGTCACTTCCCACGCACTAAGGTCCCCGGGCACAATAATTACAAATTTTACACACTACTGACTTTTATGTGCCCTGAAGACATTAGTGTAAATGTACATAATATAAACTACTGTGCATGTCCCCAGTGGCACAAAAAAGTCTGTAGGGCTAAATTCGTAATTATTGTCCTGGCGACATTAGTGCGTGGCCGGGGACTGGGGACTATAAGGCGTATTTTTGGGTCCATTCGGAAATTTTATTTATACTCTTTTAAGCTCCGCCCACTTTTCGTTTACTTACTTTAGTGAAACTGCTAACCGCATGACACTTTTCGGCAGTAAATTATACTTTTTTTTTTGGAAAAAAAAAATTTTTTTGGGGGTGGGGGGAGTCTTCAAAATCCTGGCAATCAGAGCGCGCGCATGCATCCTTCCACTGACATCACCCCGTAAATGTTTATGTTTTCCTTTAATTCTCATCTCATTTAGATTCATCCTCACTGGGTACGGGTTTTTTTTCCCCACATCTGGCCGACGCGCCACCCACCCACCATCCGCTTTTCGGGGCTTATACTTGGAAACACCTTTTTAATTGACAACGGGCTTTGCCATCTGATACCCCATTCAAACCCTATTTGTGCTTGACTGTTTTGTCTCACGGAGGGGGCGCTGGCGTGTTTCTGCGGAGGGGTTCAGACAATGTTATCTTGCTATAGCGAGAAAAGGGTGTCCGACAAGTTGAAAATTTTGGGGTGTGGTTTGAGCCACACACCTAGCAATGTCACACAGGGCAACTCCGGGTACCCGCACGTGCGACGTGCTCGGGTCGCTCGTCCCTTTGCCGATTAAGGGGGTCTTTTTGGTAAAAATAAAATCATATCAAATAAACTGTTTTCAATTAGGCTGTTATGAAATTTGATGGGTGTATACAGCTCATATGGAAGTAATTTAAAATAATATATTTATATATATATAATATATTATATATATATATATATATATATATATATTTTTTTAAATTTCCCTTCAGGGAGGCCGTTTACCCATGGGGGGAAACCCCCAAAACCCCCCGTACCGGGGAGTGGGGAAAAGGGGGTTTTTTTAACTTGAAATTTTTTACCCCAGGAATGTGTAATTATTTTTCAATCTCGTATTTTGAAAAGATTTTTACCCGTATCAAGGACCGTAAATTTAAAGGTAAATAACCCCCTTTATTGTGGAATTAATTTAATTAATACACACTCAGGGGGGTCCCTTTACAGCTTTTTTGATGATGATAGAAATGTGAAAATTTGGGTTATTTTTCTCGAGATTGAAAATCCAATGTGAAATTAACCTGGGGGTTTTTTGTTCTACCGGTTTAATAGGGTGGGAAAAAAGGGGTTTTTCCCATAGGGCCCCCAAACCTATATAAATTAAATATGGGCCGGTTTTAGGGGAATTCCTTGGTTGCCCCCCCGGGAAAACCCACTTCTCGTATCCGGGCTCCCTATTTAAATTTTTTTTTTTATATTTTATTTTAATTAATTCATTTTTTTATTTTTGGGCTATTTTTTCCTCAGAATTTTTTTAACGAATATATTAAGTTGGTAATAAGCGTTGTTTTTTGTGTTGGGAAGTTTATTTGCTTAAAAACACGTCTTTTTTTTTCTTTCCTTTTTTTTATTGAGGGGCCTAACCAAAAATTTTTACAAATTAGAGTGGGCGTTTACGAATTTCGCTTTACGGGAACCCAGGTGGGAACCTAACGCCGATCCGGGTCCCTGTAATTATTATTTATTTAATTTTTAAATTTATTAATAAATTATAAATATAGAAATATATAATTTTAATATATTATATTATATTATATTGAGTAATCACTCCCTATAATTAAAAACTCGATTCATAGCAAAAAGGCAGGAACTAAATCACTTCGCCTTCGGCATGCATACATACCGCCCGAATTTGTTGAGTTTTTGGCTAACGGCAAACTTTTGTGTTTGCAAAATTTAACAATCTAAAAATTTTTGGTGAAATAAATTCAAGTGTAATTTTTTTATATATGTCATTACCAAAAAGATCCCGGTGAGGCACCCATGCCACGGCAGCTTAGCGTATGCCCATCTTTCCTTTGTCACCCAAAAGGGGAATTGAACCCTAGCGCGGACGAAAAAAATTTTTAGTTTATTCACTTAAAGTTTATTTTGGAGCAAATTTCCCCCGTGATTTGCAAATTCAGAGGAAACAGGAATATTCCACTGTAAATGGTGGTAAAATAAATATTAAATAAATTTTTTTGGGGCCCTATACATTTCAGTTTATATATAAGTACTTAAGTTAAAAAAATGAGCCAACTGGCTCCAAAAAATTAGAGGATGTGTAAACTGGGCAATCACCTACATTTTGTGTGCCTTCAACAATTTTTTTCAACCTTTTAAAATTTTAAAACCCCATAAAGGGAATGAAGTAACACTTACTCCCGGCAAATTGAAGTGCTTTGCAGCGCTACAATCTATTTGTGATGGCAAAGCAGGGGCTGGATTTCAACGTTTTAATTTTCCCCTCTAAGTCCTAGAGTTTTACCCATCTTAGATCTTGGGTTTCGAAAAACCCCAAAAAGTGTTTTGGTTGAATTTCCTTATTTCCCTTCATTTAATTTCCGTTGTTTTCCCCATGGGAAGGAACACAGCGCTTGCTTGGAATCGAGGAAAGATTTTGGTTTTCCCCAAAAAAAAACCCCAATTTGGAAAGGGATTAATTTGAAGGGGGGGAAGGGCCACCCAACGGAGGGAACCGTAAAATTCCAAAAATTTTTAAAGTTTAGGGTTTGGGTTTTTAAAGTATTTAGATTTGAAAATTTTTGGGAACAATTAAACCAAATTAACAAGGAAAAAAATATAAAGAATTGTAGGTTTAGTAAGGAGAAAATTTTGGAAGCTCCACGTGGCCCATTTCTAAAGGGGGTTGTAGGGGCCAAGACATTTAGTCCGGGCCTTTTATACCCCAAAAAAAAAACTAAATGGGAAAAGGTTTGGGGGGAGGGCCCAAAATTTTCTTTTTAAAGGTTAATGGTTCAGATTTCGTAGACGGGAAGATTGTCAAGAGACAAATAATTTTGTATTATTATTATGTTATTTTAGAAAAAAATGTGTGAAACTAAAGCTGCGTGTCTCAGCCCACTTAACGAGCCCAGGTCCTTATGACCATCTTGTGCCTAACCAAGTATTCAGTTGATAAGCAGCTTTTGTTTTAAAAGCCTTTTTCATGAAAGTAAATATAGAGGAAGGGGCTCGACACACGGGCTTGTTGTTGCTACACTTAAGCTTCATGTCAAAGTCCAGAAAAATTTCTCAAGAGGTAACCCTACTGTGTTTCATCTTGAGAAACTAAAGGGACTTGACATGTGCTCATGAGTATGCGGTGGCATCTCAAATCGTTTGATGTGCTCGGTGCTCTCGGGGATCCTGTAGAACTGTGGGATACCTTAAAACGTGAAACTCTACAGGTTTGCCAAGGAGTGTATTGGGGACCCCCGAGGTCAAGGCGGGGTTTTGTCTCGACGGTGACGCTGGAGAAATCGAGGAGAGTCGCGCTGCCAGGCTGGCTGGGAACCGGGACCAGCACGGGGCTCTGTCACGCCGGACTAGAACCCTCCTGAGGAGAGACAAGGAGAGGTATGTCAGGAGTTCGCTGAGGATGACGAGGGTCATTTGAACGCTAATGACCTCCGACCCCCCCTACCGAGCCCTGAAGAAGCTCCGTTCCAAGTCTCCTTCTCGGGCGAGTGCTATTCGAACAGCAGAGGGCCCTCGTGTCGGACATGGATGGGCAGATGGCTCGTTGGGCTGAGTACTTTGGCAGTTGTTCACGGTGGACCCTCCACTGAGCGCTTCACACCACTGGGTTACAGGCAGTGGATGCCGATCCTCCCATTGACGAAACCGCACCCTCTCTTGACGAAGTCAAAGAGGCTGTAGCAAAGTTGAAGGGTGGAAAGGCAGCTGGTGTTTGTAATATCAGTGCGGAGCTCCCCAAAGCTGGGGGTGAGGCCATGATCCGCGGGTTGCATGCTGTCCTGACTGCCGTGTGGCAATCAGGTACCATTCCCCCTGACTGGAAAAGAGGGCTGGTCGTCCCCATCTGGAAGGGGAAAAGGGGGCCGTCAGGACTGCAACAATTACCGCGGTATTACACTGCTCAGCATACCAGGCAAGGTGCTTGCCCATCTATTGCTGACACGAAATTTGCAGTCATCTGGTGAAGCATCAGAGACCTCAGCAGTCTGGGTTCACGCCTGGTAAGTCAACAACGGACCGTATCCTAGCGCTTCGTGTCCTGGTGGGAACGCCGACGTGAGTTTCGACAGGGATGCTTTCAGCCTATGTTGATCTCAAGAAGGCGTTTGACTCAGTGCATCGTGAGTCACTCTGGGATCTTCTGCGACTTCGAGGGATTCCTGCAAGGACTATTGGTTTGATAACTGGTCTGTATTCTGGGACTGAGAGTGCTGTGAAGTGTGGGGCAGGTGTATCCAGCTTCTTTTCCCGTGAATAAGGAGTGGGCAGGGGTGCGTCCTTGCCCCCTCACTTTTCAACGCTTGTATGGACTGGGTATTGGACAAGGTTGTAGATCAAAGTGATTGTGGAGCATCCGTCGGCAACACCAAGATCATGATCTTGTTTTGCCGATGATGCAGTAATTTTGCTGAGTCGCTGGAGGTCCCGGTGATGGCTCTCGAGGCGCTGCACGAGGAGGCAAAGCTTTGGACTGAGGTCTCTGGCTCAAGACCAAGGTCCGTATTTGGAGCTTACTAGAATTAGCAGGGGCAAAAAGG
>JACEEZ010016724.1:2500-47760 GCA_016584305.1 Chionoecetes opilio
CTCTTAATTATATTTTCTTAGTAATTTTAGCATCACAAGCGAATAACTCATATAACGTTTACTCCTTCCGCAATATTCATTTACATAGACCAAGAACATCACTGGGCATACTCGATCCTTGAGGAACCTCCACTTATCACACCTGCACCATCTGACTTTTAAATCTTTTATTACTGTTATAATCTCTCTGTGCCTCAAAAAGTTCCATCCACTCTCAGCAAACCACCCTTCAATCCCTCTACATGTTTACCTTCCAGAGCAGTCTCTATGAGGTACCTTGCAAATGCCTTCTGAGGTCCAAGTAAATGCAATCGACCAACCCTTCTCTTTCTGCTGTCACATCGATCACTCCTTGAGTAAAGCTCAATAAATTTGTTCTGTACATTGGAATTCCTCCCGCTAAATCCAAACTGGCCACTGCAAGTGTGTTTTTTGTCTATTCCAAATATTCAACCATCTATCCTTTCCAATTTTTTTCACACATTTTTGCCAACTACACTTGAATTTTGAATGATACTGCCTGTAATTTAGTGGTCTTCTTTGTCACCTCCTTGTTCGAATGGCACAATATTTGCTCACTTTTCAATCAAGCGGGACTCTGCTCTCCTTGAGTGAACTCTCAATTAAACTATGTAATTTCCTGCTAGTGGTCTGCCCACTCTTTCATTATCCAGTTCGAACTCCCATCTGGGACCGCGCTCCACTGGCTTGGGCGATTGGAGATTGAGGCGGCCGTAAGGCCCATGGCTTTACGGGCTTGTGTGATCCGGCTTAATATGGGTCTTATCAGGATACGGCTGGCTGAGGCTTTGGGTGCCCTGGCGGTCTTTGGGGCTTCCTGGCTTATTTGGATGTGCCTTTTTGGGCTCTTCTTTTCTCACTATCTTGATTTCATTAGACCTTTTTACTTCTATTACGTCTAATTAGATGTCGTGCATGTGAGTGCGTGTGCGTGTGTGTGTGTGTAGCCCCACCTTTCGTAGTGTCTCTTCATCATGGAGGCGAAGGACTGGGCACTCTGTGATGGGTGGAGGAAGGGTTGCCGCTCAGCTCCTCGTACAGCGGTCGCCACAACTTCTTCTCCCCCACCGCCTCGTACCCACCCCTCTGCTGCACCCGCGTGAACAGCTCAAACACATTCACTAAGGAGACAAGGGAGGAATTAATACAGATAACATAAGAACATACGAACATAAGAACATAAGGAAGCTACAAGAGGCCGCGAGACCTCCACGTGGTAGTTCCTGTCACCTAACACTACCTACATCCACCTTTCATCCCCATCCATGAACCTATCCACAGTATCCAGCCTCCCTTTAAAGCTCCCTAATGACTCCGCACTAACTACCTGTCTACTGAGTCCATTGCAGTCATTCACCACCCTATTTGTGAACCAGTTTTTCCCTATTTCTTTTTTAAATCTAGGCTTTTCCAGCTTGAATCCGTTACTTCTTGCTCTACCCATGGTTAATTAATAGCCGTGAGAACTTTTCCTACCTCTCCTTTATTAAATCCCTTGATCCACTTAAAAACTTCTATCTAATAACTAATAATGATAGTAATGATAATAATGATGCATGAAAATAATAAATAATAATGATATAATTAATCATGACAGAACAGCTCTGACTTAATCTTAATCTTAAGTTAATAAATACTGTACACGCAAAAATGTCACCGCAAAATTGTAAGAAATATGAGAGAGAGAGAGAGAGAGAGAGGAGTAGGAGATGAGGAGGAGAGAGAGAGAGAGAGAGAGATGAGAGAGAGAGAGGAGAGAGAGAGAGAGAGATGAGAGAGAGAGATAGAGAGAGAGAGAGAGAGAGAGAGAGAGAGAGAGAGAGAGAGAGACAGAGAGAGAGAGAGAGAGAGAGGAGAAGAAGAAGAGAGTAGATGAGAGAGAGACGAGAGAGAGAGAGGAGGAGAGAGAATCCTTTTTTATTCCTGGGCCCAAGGGGTCCATGGAGAATTTCAAGGGGGCCAAGATATTCTAAGAATCTAATATTTTAAATTTAATTGCTGGATATAATAAGAAACAATTAATAACTGTCACTTATCATGCCGTAAGAGATAGCAAAAAATCCATCTTATGCAGGTTGATGAATGTGTCAGAAGCACGCACAAGAAGAGTCATGAGCTATCACGATTCAACAGCCAAGACTGTTTTGCAGCAAACTCCTGTTAGCCTGGTGTCCAGGATGGAACCATGTCGCAAATAAATAAGTGATCTGGCAGTTCCAGTTCTTTGCCTTTTGCTTCGACCTACCTGCGCAAGTGGGCTTTTTGCATTACTTACAAATAAAAAGTAATCAAGGAACAGCTGTCTGTGGAGATGACTTGCGGTGATGCCACTGGCCGCACTCAGCCAAGGAGTCATCAGCTGGCTGCTAAGAAAACAACCACAAAAGTAAACTCAGAAATATATAGGAGGACATAATATTGTGTGCAACATGAAAGTCAATCACTGATGTTTTCTTCTTTTATTACCCCCTGAAAAGAATTATAATGCAGGCTTTTTGTGAGTGCTTGGCTGATAAAACTCCTTTTGCTCCCTCACTGTATTATTATTAATCTCTTATTTATTCTTAATTTTCTTTTTTAATGTTTCATGCAGTAGGGCTACACATTATAGTGTTTCATGACGTAGTGTGCTACACATTGATTAGTGTTTCATGAAGTAGTGTGCTACCACATTTATTAGTGTTTCATGAAGTAGTGTGTGCTACAACATATATTAGTGTTCATGAAGTAGGTGTGCTACCATTTATAGTGTTTCATGAAGTAGTTGTGCTACACATTTATAGTGTTTCATGTGAAGTAGTGTGCTACACATTTATAGTGGTTTCATGACAGTAGTGTGCTACACATTATTAGTGTTTCATGAAGTAGTGTGCTACACATTTATTAGTTTTCATGAAGTAAGTGGGCTACACATTTATCAGTGTTTCATGAAGTAGTGTGCTACACATTTATTCAGTGTTTCATGAATTAGTGTCGCTTACACATTTATTAGTGTTTGCATGAAGTAGTGTGCACTACACATTTATTAGTGTTTTCATGAAGTAGTGGCTACACATTTATTAGGTTTCATGACGTAGTGTGCTACACATTTATTTAGTGTTTCATGAAGTAGTGGCTACACATTATTAGTGTTCAGAAGTAGTGTGCTACAATTTATTAAGTGTTCCATGAAGTAGTTGGCTACACATTTATTAGTGTTTCATGAGTAGGTGCATACACATGTATTAGTGTTTCATGAAGTAGTGTGCTACACATTTATAGTGTTCATGAAAGTAGTGCTGCGGGTGTGGGTCCGATCACCATTATTAGTGTTTCAGAAGTAGTGTGCTACACATTTATTAGTGTTTCATGAAGTAGTGTGCTACACATTTATTAGTGTTTCATGAAGTAGTGTGCTACACATTTATTAGTGTTTCATGAAGTAGTGTGCTACACATTTATTAGTGTTTCATGAAGTAGTGTGCTACACATTTATTAGTGTTTCATGAAGTAGTGTGCTACACATTTATTAGTGTTTCATGAAGTAGTGTGCTACACATGTATTAGTGTTTCATGAAGTAGTGTGTACACATGTATTAGTGTTTCATGAAGTAGTGTGCTAACATTATTAGGTTTCATGAATAGTGTCTACACATTTATAGTGTTCATGAAGTAGTGGCTACACATTTATTAGGTTTCATGAAGTAGTGTGTACACATTTATTAGTGGTTCAATGAAGTATTGTGCTACACAGTATTAGATGGTCATGAAGTAGGTGTGCTACCACATGATAGTGTTTCATGAGAGTAGTGTGCTCACATTTATTAGTGTTTCATGAAGTAGGTGTGCTACACATTATTTTTTTAATTTAATGTTCATGAAGTAGGGTGACTACACATTTATAGTGTTCATGAAGTAGGTGTGCACACATTTATTACAATGGTCTCACGTTGCTATTATTTTGCACGCCTTAAATACCATGAAATCAATAAGGAAATTTTTGTTCATAATTTACTTTTCTATTTGTCTTTAAATCTTGGGACTTTCTATTCTGTACTGAATTGTTTTACTAAGAGTCTTTAAATCATTTTTTTATTTTATTGGGACTTTCTATTCCTGTTACTTGAAATTGTTATACTTAAGAGTTCTTTAAGTCTTGGAGACTTATATTCTGGTCTTGAAATGTCATACTTAAGAGTCTTTAAATTTGGGGACTATCTATTTGTTTCACTTGAAATGTTACACTTAAGATGGTGTTTTGAAAGCGTAAAATGATGTGTTTTGGTTATGTGATTTTTTCTTTTTTTCATACTGTGCTGAAGAGCTCAAAAATAAAGGCAAGTATTATAAGGATAGCTTTTGCGTACAATACCTAACACCATAACAACAAATAACATCACATTTTTCCTATGTATTTTACGTAAATAAAAAAGTCTGCTGAACAGAAACGTGTCTGTTTCATATAAATAGGGCCTACAGCCTTAATCAGCATAACAATGCAAGAGCAAGTTACATAAATATGCCAATTTTTTGCAGAAAAATCTTATATTCATTTTGATTGGCTAGCCTATGGTTGTAGGGGTCACAGGTGGACAAGTGCCTGCAAAAGGGGGAATGGGAAACAAAGGGTGGGAACCACTGGTAGAGAGCATCAATGGGGCGCAAAAGGGCGGAATGGACAACAAAGGTTGGGAACCATGGTAGAGAGCATCAATGGGGCTGGGAAAAGGAATGGGACAACATAAGTTGGGAACCACTGTACAGAGCATCAATGGGGCTGGAAAAGGGGAATGTGACAACACAGGTTGGGAACCACTGGTACAGAGATCCATGGGCTGGAAAAGGGAATGGCGACAACAAAGCGTGGGAACACTGGTAGAGAGCATCAATGGGCTGGAAAAGGGGCGAATGGGACAACACAGGTTGGGAACAATGGTACAGAGCATCACTGGGGCTGGAAAGGGGGAATGGACACAAAGGTGGGAACCCACTGGGTAGAGAGCATCAATGGGGTGGAAAAGGGGGAATGGGACAACAAAGGTTGGGAACCACTGGTAGAGGCATTCAATGGGGCTGCCAAAAGGGGGAATGGAAAACAAGGTTGGGAACCACTGGTACAGAAGCATCAATGGGGCTGGAAAAGGGGAAGGGACAACAACAGGCTGGGAACCACTGGTACAGAGCATCATGGGGCTGGAAAACATGGATAGAGAAGATCTGTTTGGGGGGGGGGTTTTTTTTTTGGGGTTTTTTTTTTTTTTTTTCTTTTTTTTTTTTTCTTTTTTTTTTCTGGGCGACAGAAGAAATACAAGAGGTCATGAGAAGAAATGCAAAGGACAAATGCAAGAGGGATAAAAAAAATACAGACTTCACGTATAGAAGCATAGAAGCCTGGAAAACCTGATGCAAAGTGATTAATGCAAGAAGTTTCAGGACTTCAAAGGCAAACTGGAAATAGTAGATTGGAGACTGGACACACCCCAATATGAGCATAGCTCTTTCCTGTATGTTACAAAATAGGTAAATACACACACACACCCCCCCCCCCCCGCTCCCCCCCGCCCCTCCCCCCCCCCCCCCCCCACATAAGAAATAAGGAAGCTACAGGAGACTGGGAGACTACACGTGGTAGTTCCTAGTTATTAAAGTAATCGTCCAGACCAATTTTGTTTTGCGCTTATTATGTTTGACAACAATCAAAACACCTCTAATCCACAAAAATAATTGATTTCCAGGCTTTATTCTTAAAAACACGACTTTGTAGAAAGCGCGCGAAAAAAATCTTCCATCCAACAGGGCTACGAATATTATGAGACGTCACAGGAGGAGCTCCAATGTAAAACAACAGTCTTCTGTCTGTTGGACCTGTCGGCAATGGAGATGAGCGATTGTACTTCGGTGTCAGACAGGAATCTGTCATGTTACAGATCTAGGACCGATGCTAAATCTGAAAAAGGGGGGGGGGGGGACGAAAATAATGACGCTGCTCGCATTACCTATGATGAAACTACCTCAGAGTGTGATGGGAGCCAAACCCTATATGTTTGAACAGAAATACAAGGCGGACGAAAAGATGTTAACGGCAACAACCCTTACACACAACAACCCTTCAACCCTTACACACAACCCCTTCCCCTGACACACAACAAAACCATTTCCCCTACACACAACCCCCTTTCCCTTCCCACACAACAACCCCTCCACACAACAACCCTCTTTACACACAACCCCCTTTCCTTACACACAACAACCCTCTTACACACAACCTCTACACACAACAACCCCCTACACACAACAAACCCATTAACACAACAACCACTTACACACAAAACCCCTTACACACAAAAACCACTTACACACAACAACCCCTTACACAAAACCACTTACACACAACAACCCTCCCCTTAACACATACAACCCCTTAACAAAACCAATTACACAACAACAACCCCCTGACACACAACAACCACTTTACACACAAAACCAACCCCTTCCACAAAGCCCCTTACACACAACAACCACCTTACAACAACAACCCCATTACACACAAACAACAATTAACACAACAACCCTTCCACACAACAACCCCTTACACACAACAACCATGACAACAACAGCCCGTACACACAAACTAAACCCCTTACACACAACCCCTTACACACAACCACTTACACACAACAACCCCCTTACACACCAACAACCCTTACACACAACAACCATTACAACACAACCCACTAACACACAACAACACTTACACACAACAAACCCTTTACACACAACAACCACTTACACACAACAACCCCCTTACACACAACACCCTTACACACCAACAGCCCCTACACACAAAACCCCGTAAACACAACAGCCCCTCTCCCTTACACACAACAACCCCTTACCAACAAGAAACCACATTACACACAAACCCCTTACACACAACAACCCTTACACACAACAACCTACACACAACAACCCTTTTCCCCTTACAACAACAAACCCCCTTACACACAACAACCCTCTTACAACAACAGCCCCTTCCCCTGACACACAACAGCCCTTTCCCTTACACACAACAAACCTCTACACACAACAACCCCTTCCCCTTACACACAACAACCCCCTTACACACAACAACCCCTTACACACAACCCCCTTACAACAACAACCCTTACACAAGAACAAACCACTTACACACAACCATCTCCCTTAACACAACAACCGCTTACACAACAACAACCCACACACAAACCATCCCTCCACACAAACACCCTTACCCACACCCCCCTTACAAAACAACCCCTACACACAAACAACCCCTACACAAACCACCCCTTACCACACACAACCCTTACACACAACCCCCCCCTTACACACCAACCAACCCCTTACACACAACAACCCCTTACACACAACAACCCCTTACACACAACAACCCCTACACACAAAACCCCTTACACACAACAACCCCTTACAGCACAACCACCCCTTACACACAACAACCAACTTACAACAACAACCCCTTACACACAAACAACCCCTTACACACAACACCCCCTTACACACAACAACCCCTTACCACACAACAACCCCCTTACACCAAACAACCATCTTACACACAACAACCCCCTTTTCCCCCAAAACAACCACTACACACAACCCTTCCCCCTTACACACAACAACCCCCCCTTCCCCTTACACACAACAACCCCTTCCCCTTACACAGAACAACCACTTTCACAAGTATGTTACACGCCAGTCCACCCCATTTAATACCACACCCCAGTCCACCACATTTCCTACCACACCCCAGTCACCCCATACACCCCGTCTCTACCACACCCCACCACACCAGTCAACGCTCCCGCCACGCCTGCCCCCCCGGTTGGAGCCCTCACGCCAACGCTGGTGGGAGTGGGAGTCTTGGTGGTGATAGTGATGGTGGTGACGCTGTTTGTTTGGATGAGGCGTCGAAAAGGTCAGGAAAACACAACAGCATCCGGTTAGTGAGTGGGTGAGTGTGTGCGTGGCGTGGCGTGGTGTGTGTTGTGTGGTGTGTGTGTGTGTGTGTGGTGAGTGGTGAGTGTGTGGTGGTGTGTGTGTGTGTGTGTGTGTGTGTGTGTGTGTGTGTGTGTGTGTGTGTGTGTGTGTGTGTGTGTGTGTGGTGAGTGTATCACTACAAATCCTTGCAAATTTCAACTTCCCGTTCCAATCTGCCCTAGTCCGCCGCACAAATCTCTTCCACACATTTAACGTTGTCGTACAGTCGGAAACGTGTGCAAACTTTTCTGGAAAGGCACAGCTGTCTTGCTGCACCCATAAAGGATGCATGCATGTGGCATATCGCAAAAAAAATCTATCAGAAACACCCAAAAATCTTCAAGTACTATATTTATCTCTTGTGTTTACGTGCTTCTGATCAGCGCGGGAAGAGGCTTCCACTTGTGACGTCACCGAGCCGTGCTGCGTCGTCTGCAAGCCTTGAGGAGCGTTGTGAGAGCTCGGAAAATTTGCAGATTTTGATTGCGGATTATTCAAAAACGGCTGACTGGATGCAAAAAGTGACAAACATATTGTTGATATACTCGCTAATGGCTATAATTTGATTGCATTAAATCAGGAATGATGAAATGGTCTGGACGATTACTTTAACACTACCTACATCCACCTTTCATCCCCATCCAGAACACTGTCCAGCCTCCTTCTAAAACTCCCTATTGACTCCGCACTAAATACCCCATGACTTGCGTCCATTCCAATCATTCACCACCCTATTTGTGAACCAGTTTCTTCCCATTTCCTTTATAAAACTTCGTACACTTTTCAAAGCTGAATCTATCTTCTTGTGTTCTACCTGTTACTTAGCGCGTGAAACTTATCTACATCAGCCATTGTGAGTTTCGCTTACCTGCTTTTACTCAGTGGTCATAAATGACCATCACAACTCGACTCGCGAGTCAAAGCTGAGCCAGTCATTTTTAAAATCATACTTGACCATAAATGCTCCACGTGATGGACAAACTGTCCATTCCGCATAGACATACAACTACATGGCGCAAGATATTGTCATAAAATCCTTTTGATACATGGCTCTTCATGCCGTGTGGTTAATCTAAAGTGCTCCTGTAATTACTGCATAGGATCTTTATCACACAACATACTTAACCTAAGTGATCCAAGGCTTGATGCATCACAAACCTAGTTAACAGGTACCGGCCTTTACCTCTTGGCTATCCAAAATGTCTCCAGCCGTAAGATTTGCTTAAAAATGCACCAGGCTGAGGGTAACACACAGACAGCCCCTCCCTTGCCTCCACAGTCTATCCAAGGGCCTGATGCTGCTGTACAGGGCCAGGGCTGAGGGCAACACACAGACAGCCACCCCCTTGCCTCCACAGTCTATCCAAGGGCCTGATGCTGCTGTACAGGGCCAGGGCTGAGGGCAACACACAGACAGCCACCCCCTTGCCTCCACAGTCTATCCAAGGGCCTGATGCTGCTGTACAGGGCCAGGGCTGAGGGTAACACACAGACAGCCACCCCCTTGCCTCCACAGTCTATCCAAGGGCCTGATGCTGCTGTACAGGGCCAGGGCTGAGGGTAACACACAGACAGCCACCCCCTTGCCTCCACAGTCTATCCAAGGGCCTGATGCTGCTGTACAGGGCCAGGGCTGAGGGTAACACACAGACAGCCACCCCCTTGCCTCCACAGTCTACCAAGGGCCTGATGCTGCTGTACAGGGCCAGGGCTGAGGGTAACACACAGACAGCCCCCCTTGCCTCCACAGTCTATCCAAGGGCCTGATGCTGCTGTACAGGGCCAGGCTGAGGGTAACACACAGACAGCCACCCCTTGCCTCCACAGTCTATCCAAGGGCCTGATGCTGCTGTACAGGGCCAGGGCTGAGGGCAACACACAGACAGCCACCCCCTTGCCTCCACAGTCTATCCAAGGGCCTGATGCTGCTGTACAGGGCCAGGGCTGAGGGCAACACACAGACAGCCACCTCCCTTGCCTCCACAGTCTATCCAAGGGCCTGATGCTGCTGTACCAGGGCCAGGGCTGAGGGAACACACAGACAGCCACCCCTTGCCTCCACAGTCTATCCAAGGGCCTGATGCTGCTGTACAGGGCCAGGGCTGAGGGAACACACAGACAGCCACCCCCTTGCCTCCACAGTCTATCCAAGGGCCTGATGCTGCTGTACAGGGCCAGGGCTGAGGGTAACACACAACCCCCTGCTGTACAGCTGATGGTACGGCCAGCGGGTACCAGACAGCCACCCCCTTGCCTCCACAGTCTATCCAAGGGCCTGATGCTGCTGTACAGGGCCAGGGCTGAGGGCAACACACAGACAGCCACCCCCTTGCCTCCACAGTCTATCCAAGGGCCTGATGCTGCTGTACAGGGCCAGGGCTGAGGGTAACACACAGACAGCCACCCCCTTGCCTCCACAGTCTATCCAAGGGCCTGATGCTGCTGTACAGGGCCAGGGCTGAGGGTAACACACAGACAGCCACCCCCTTGCCTCCACAGTCTATCCAAGGGCCTGATGCTGCTGTACAGGGCCAGGGCTGAGATGATAGTGACTCACCTCACTGTAGCGGGATATGCGGATGATGTAGTGAAGGATGCTCAGGTCTTGGTCATGGGTAAACTCCACCCTCCCCGTCCACCTCATTCTTTTTCCACCTGAGGGAGAAGGAGGATTACATAGACATAAGAACATAAGGAAGCTACAAGAGGCTGGGAGACTACACTACCAACATCCACCTCTCTTCCCTATCATAACACTGTCCAGCCTCCTTTTAAAACTCCCTATTGACTCCCCACTAACTACACCATAGACTTTAGAGGGAGGAGGAGGATTACATAGACATAAGAACATAAGGAAGGTAGCCTTTTAATGAACAAAAACTTCCATCCTTCACCCTAAGAACCAGTTTTCACGCACTGTTTAGCCTAAGGAAATGTTCTTATATGTACTATAATAACTATTCTCATTGCTACCGTAGATAACACTAAAGTCGCCAGGACAACGTTATTTTCCATGTACAGACGTGTGGTGGCGTTAATACTTACATTTCTACATCCGTGATTTCAGGAAAGTTAGAAGGGGCTATCTGGCGAGTCTGTGTCATTTTGTGTCTTCATCAGTGTCAGTATGGCTATAAATGAACAAATTACAAACATATCAGCGACCTACACTAAGATCGCAAGCTAGTATTTATGTTCTGAGTGTCCTCCCGCCGTCGTACGTCGCCTGGAAAAAAACTTCTACTAGTGAAATTTGAAACTGGAGTGGAAACAGTGGAGTATTGAAATTTGAAACCGTATATACTTGCAGATACAAAGCATAAAACAACGCTGAAACAGGGTAGATTATAGTCATGATATAAACTGCTGCGTATCATCTTCAGTGGCACATACACATCTGTAGTAATGTTATAATTCGTAATATATGGCGCCTGGCGACATTAGTGCAGGTAGCGACTCGTGTTATCTACGGTAATGATGCTATGATTCGTAGTATATGGCGGCTGGCGACATTAGTGCACCGTGGCGACTAGTGTTATCTACGGTAATGATGCTATGATTCGTAGTATATGGCGGCTGGCGACATTAGTGCACCGTGGCGACTAGTGTTATCTACGGTAATGATGCTATGATTTGTAGTATATGGCGGCTGGCGACATTAGTACAGGTAGCGACTAGTGTTATCTACGGTAGTGATGCTATAATTCGTAATATATGGCGGCTGGCGACATTGGTGCACCGTGGCGACTATACTGTTATCTACGGTATTACTCGCATATTACGCCATTGCGTTCCACACTAGCGGTCACCTTCTCACCTGGTGGTTATCCTATAGAAAGAAGAGAAATACTGTGGTTAGACAGATGGCAGCATTAATCAGTGGTGGTAATATATCAAGCCGTAATAAAGACTAGACGAGCTGTCAGAACCAACCACTAACCCCCTACAGGTTCTACTACAGTGGTAATACAATATAAGACACCTAGTTATAACTTGTAGACTTCTCAACTTGTAGATGTGTTAATACAATATAAGACACCTAGTTATAACTTGTAGACTTCTCAACTTGTAGATGTGTTAATACAATATAAGACACCTAGTTATAACTTGTAGACTTCTCAACTTGTAGATGTGTTAATACAATATAAGACACCTAGTTATAACTTGTAGAGTTCTCAACTTGTAGATGTGTTAATACAATATAAGACACCTAGTTATAACTTGTAGAGTTCTCAACTTGTAGATCACAACTTCCAGGATCTCAGATAAATTTCCAGATGAACACTGAATTCACTTTGGTGGACCAAACTATTCTTTTCTGGTGAGTTTTGATGTTTTGAATTATTACTCAAACCCAGTGGTTCTTAACCTGGTTTTGACCGAACCAGGGGTTCGGTGAGCCAGTATCAGGGGTTCGGTGAGCCAGTATCAGGGGTTCGGCGGAGGCCCTCCGAAACACATTGCAATTTTGCTATTATTGTAATGCCGGATTATTAATCAGAGTAAATTATACGCAAGATTAACATAAATTTATATCAAGCAGTGCGGTCAAGGAAGAGTTGTGTGTGCATGTGTATGTGTCAGAGGTGGGTACCCCAAACGAAAATCCACATCAGCAACCACAGGTCCGCAAATTTCTTGAAGTTTGCACTTCCGGAACCGCAAATCCGCAGGTACGTGCGGTTGGCCGCAAGCCAATTAAGTGATATTTTCCCTGCATAAAATGCAAAAATAAAGGTAAAGCTCTTTGTAGTTGTAAATTATTTAATTTCTTATTAAACCACTTTTGTAGATTGATATACTGTATACAAGTATGCTTTTTCATACTTACCCCTCAGCGCCCCACATATGATATAAGCTCACATTTCACCTCCCCCTCATTGTGACTCAATGGATCAACAAACTAAAGGGTAATAATTAGTATAAGTACACTACACTCCAAATTATATTTCATTGCTATGATATCATCAGGCCCTTAACCTCAGACTCCTCTGGTGACAATGCCATCTTGAGCTGGTTCATGTTTCCCTTCATGAAGACCAATCTCATAATTATCAGAGGACATACTCTCTCTTTTTGGCCTTTATGACATCCGACCTTTGGGAGAACGGGTGCTTTTATCCACGGGTGCAGAGCTGGGTATGGCCGTGTTGTACTTAACAAACACATCATCCAGGTTCCTCGCCCTCCGACTGACCTACAGTGTTGCGCACACAGTCACCTGCCCGTGATCTTCCTCCTCATACTGAAGAGGAACACCAGCACATGGTCTACAGCAGCAACCAGCCGGGCCTTGGTGATGGAGGGCGTAGTGGCCGCTATAGTAATCAAGATGCGGCAGATATCAGACGGCACAAAACTGTTTGCGCGGCACGAGAGATGGCGGTTAACTCGCACCTCGGCCTAGCGATAACGCAGGGTCAAAACTGTCGCCTCACCACCACAACGCACTGTACTAAACATTTCTTGGAGCTATTGAACACTGAGCTGGCCATCCTGCAATGCAAAAACATGCACCAGCAGGACGTAATACAGTCTTGCGGCGGTGAGCCATATCACTGATATGGCGCCTTGCCCCAGTCAAAATGTGAGTAAATATACGAAAATGGTCGTAAGGATGATGGTATTCACTGGTGACGATATGAGACAGTGACTATAGCAGGGACGCGTGAGTGAGGGCTCCAAACCTCAAACATCTTTTCAGTTCTAAGGTCTCACAAATTTACAGTATATGCTAAATATTTGAGAATTCTGGTCTGATTCATGATGACGACATTTGTCCGCGGTAATGAATGCGTACGTCTGGTCAGTGGGAAGTGATGTAGTGCAGGAAAGTCGGCTAGAATACTGCTACTGCCAGTGGCACATTTGCTCCAAGTCTATGAACTTTATGGTACACACTTTACGGTTCACCTGCACCGTCAAACCTGTCATGCCGCGAATGCAGAACATGCCTTAGTACTATCGGGCCACTTCCCTCGCTGCTCCCCCATTGCAGAGCTCAGGCCTATAAGTTCCCATTGATAATTTGGCGTCCGGACAGTAGATCTAGAGTAGACATAAGCAATACGTAGTAAGCATATGACATTACGGACCAGTGTCCCTATTAGTCAAAATTTGGTGTATTTAAATCTTTTGTCATTTAAGGCTTAACATAATCAGTACTATTTTACTATGCAAGGTTAAGATCTAAGGCATTTTAGGGTAATGATAAATGCCACTATAGTGAGTTATAAATCAGTCAGAACTGTAGACCATGCCTTGGGGAATTCTAGCTCCCTAGCAGGAACTATGGCAACTTATTATTAAACCTTAGGGATCCTAGCCTATACTAAACTTACGCAGTTAGCAGTGTACTAGCCCCAGGCCCAGGTCGTCAGTTTCGACCATCTGTAATGCTCCAGTGTGGCTTTAGTGATAGCAATACTTTAGTGACTATTAGTTAATAGCACTAAAATTTATTATTTTACTTTTCGTATTTTAGGCAGACAGACTGTTAGATAGCATAGGAGAGGCGTGAAGTTAGATGCATTAAAAGCCATAGAGTAGTTATTAGTAGACAAGACAAATTGTTAGATATGACCCTTGGGGCATTTATACGCTAGTCAACAGTAGGTTTAATAGATACAGGGAGTCAGGTAATAAAGTTAGCAATAGTAACTAATAACAGGTAAGATCAGTATCAAGTAGTTAGATAGATTAATATAGTTAGATAGATAGTTATATAGTTAGTCAGACAGATAGTTAGATAGATAGGATAGGGTGAGTTAGATAGTTAAATAGACATAGATAGTTATATAGTTAGACAGACAAATAGTTAGATAGATAGTTATATAGTTAGTCAGACAGATAGTTAGATAGATAGGATAGGGTGATAGGTTAGTGAAGTAGGAAGGGGGTACATGGAAGAAGAAGAAATAACAAACTCCATGCTATAGACACTCACCACCTTTGAGCTGAGTCGTGGCATCTCCTCCTCTGACAAGTCGTAGTCGTTTAGGTGAAGCCAGATGTGCGATGGAAACGATTACGTGCCGACTGCCAGGTGTGGTGGTGCAGGTCTTTTACGAGGGAATAATTTCTTCAAGAGTTCATTCCCCCCCACCTGTAAGACAGTGGATCAGTCTTCCTACATCTTCCACCGCATGCCTCACACACACACACACACACACCAAGATACATAAGAATATAAGAAAATAACGACGCTACAAGAGGCTGGGAGGCCTACACGTGGTAGTTCCTGTTACTTAACACTACAGTAAAATCCTTATAACTCGGCACGGTAGGGGCTCTGGCCCTTGCCCAGTTATGCAATGTATACAAATAGTCCTCTGATATGGGTAAAAATAAAAAAAATAATAATAATTGTAAATACAGTACTGTAAAAACATAAAAACTACACTTAGCAGTGAACGGGTAGAATGTGCTGGATTTGATATCAACTCAGCACAAATAGCATGCATGGACGCACCTGCATCCATCCTTGCCAGCACTTTCACCTTTTCCTGCAGGCTCAGGCTCTTCAATTTCATTCCCTTCCTGCTGGAGACACCCTTGCGTGATGGAGCGGACATCTTGATATACAGTACTGTATGATATAATCCCAAAACACGTAAAATAGGTGGCAAAGTAAAGCAAAGGTCGGGTACCAGCGCGTAGGCTGAGCCGTGTTTTTGTCGTCCAAGCACCGTCTTGGATTACGAATCCCAATCCAATAACACTTGCTGAAATGTGTGTTATACTACTTTGTGATATTGTTTGCAATGTTTTGTATTGATTATCATTTCGGCTCCTACCAAGCTTGTTGTTGTTTTTGAAGCAGAAACCAATCCTTTTTCAATTTCGACAAAAAACGGAATTCGTATCCAAGACGGTGCTTGGACGACATAAACACGGCTCAGCAGCTGACAGCCTACACGCTCGTTCCCGACCTTTGCTTTACTTTGCCACCTATTTTACGTGTTTTAGGATTACATCATACAGTACTGTATTTCAAGATGTCAGCTCCATCATGCAAGGGTGTCTCCAGCAGGAAGGGAATGAAATTGAAGAGCCTGAGCCTGCAGGAAAAGATCAAAAGGACAAAAATACGACTTTATGCGACTGACGATATGCCGAGTGTAAGCGAAGAGATGCAGTTATAACATCAATATGCCGATACATTATTTTTTGCCGACTTTGTTTACATGTTCACAGTCGAGGTTGTGAGGGCATGATATGCCGAGTGAAAACCATGAGATGCAGTTTAGGTGAGGCGGTAGCAGAGTGGTTGGCGTCACCGGGTGGCGTTCTCGAAGACCCGAGTTCGATCCCAAGTGAGACCCATAAATCCACTTGAAATCTTTCTGCACCGTCGAGTGGCCGAAGAACACCCACATGCCCTGTCCATTAACTCTACCGTCGACTGTGAGTGCATGGGAGGACACAGGGGGGCGGCATGAGCCTCTAATCACAGGCGTCACTATAACAATCCTGCCTGCGCCACCACGGGCGAGGGCCAACCATCACAGCCCTCGAGTGAGCCTCCAGGGCCTACCATCCCGCCCCTGGAGCTCACTGCCTACATGCGCTATAGGCATAGGTGTATTTATAAAAAAAAGTCTTTGCCATGCTGAGTTATATCAAATTCCGAGTTATACAGTGCCGAGTTATAAGGGTTTTACTGTACCTACATCCACCTTTCATCCCCATCCAGAACACTGTCCAGCCGCCTTTTAAAACTCCCTATTGACTCCTCACTATCTACTCCATAACTGAGTCCATTCCAATCGTTCACCACCAAATTTGTGAACCAGTTTCTCCCTATTTCCTTTATAAATCTACACTTTTCCAGCTTGAATCCGTTACTTCTTGTTTTACCCAGGTTACTAGCCGTGAGAACTTTTCCTACATCGCCTTTATTGTATCCCTTTAACCCCTTAACTTAGCACTGTGGCTACATAAAATGACACACACACACACACACACACACGGGTAGTTTCAAGGCTGAGGGGAACATACAGACATCCACCACCTTCCCTCTACAGCAGTGCTTCTCAACTCGTTTCAAGCCATGGACCACTTGCCAAATTGAAAAAAAATCATGGCCCATCTCCTTTTTGGCTTTAGAGATATGATGAAAAGGGTAGATTTTAAAGGTAGGTTAAGGGATGGTTATAAATATATATCCTGTAAATATAAAGTGAATGGAATTTTCAGAAATAAATAAAATAATATTACAGCTAACATTTTGGTTTCATATATTTCAGTTAATTTCCAAATATCGTGAACTTCCTGTGGACCACTAAAAAGGTTATCATGGACCACCAGTTGAGAACCACTGCTCTACAGCATATCCAAGGGCCTGATGCTGCTGTACAAGGCCAGGGAAGAGATGAACCTGACTTACCTCATATTAGCGGGATTTGCGGATGATGCAGTGAAGGATGCTCAGGTCTTCTTCGCGGATAAACACCACCCTCCCCGTCCACCTCATTATTTTTGCACCTGAGGGAGAAGGAGGATTACATAAACATAAGAACATAAGGAAGCTAACCTATATATGAACAAAAACTTCCATCTTTCATCCTACACACTAAGAAAAAAAGTGCAAAATGTGTCACAGATGTTGCACCTTCAATAAGGGTGCACAGTTGCATCCCCAAGGGTGGTTGCACCTTAAGAGGTGCAACTATGCACCCTTAGGGCTGCAAAATCTGTGACACATTTTGCACCTCCTTTTCTTACCGTAGATAACAGTATAGTCGCCAGCTGCAGTAATGTCGCCAGCCGCCAAATATTACGAATTATAGCATCACTACTGCTTTTTATGTGCCACTGAAGATGATACACAGTAGTTTATATCATGACTGTGTTATAATGTACCCTGTTTCAGCATTGTTTTATGCTTTGGATCTGCAAATATATACGGTTTCAAATTTCACTATTTTTTTGGGGGGCGATGACGACGAAGACACTCAGAACATAAACACTAGGTGGCGACTTTAGTGTAGCTCGTTAACAACGTTGCCACGGTTTTATTTTTGTAATTTGTTCATTTATAACCATACTATGACACATATGAAGGCACAAAATGACACTCTCCAGATAGCCCCTTCTAACTTTCCTGAAATTATGGATGTAGAAATGTAAGTATTAACGCCACCACACGTCTGTACATAAAAAAGAAACTTTGTCCTGGTGACTTAAGTGTTATCTACGGTAGTGTGTATGAACCAGTTTTCATGCACTGTTTAGCCTAAGGAAATGTTCTTATATGTACTAGTAATTATACACTAGAGCACCGTGGCGACTATAGGGTTATCTACGGTAAGATATAAAGCCGTGACAAAGCCTAGAGGAGTGCCAGAACCAACCACTACACCCTCGGTTCTCCAGCAATGCATTACAATGCTGTGTTAATGCATTACAAGCCATATAGTAGTTATAGCCTGTAACAACTTGTACATCTGACCCTATGCACTATTTCTAACCCCTACAACACCAGGAAGTAAAGAATAATAACACAAGCGGGGCACCTAACTAAGCAACCTAACTAAAGGATCTACCTAGACACCTAACTAAAGGATCTACCTAGACACCTAACTAAAGGATCTACCTAGACACCTAACTAAAGGATCTACCTAGACACCTAACTAAAGGATCTACCTAGACACCTAACTAAAGGATCTACCTAGACACCTAACTAAAGGATCTACCTAGACACCTAACTAAAGGATCTACCTAGACACCTAACTAAGGATCTACCTAGACACCTAACTAAGATTCAGTACTGGATCTACTAGACACTAACTAAATTCTACCTAGACACCAACTAACTCCCATGAGGTTAGGTTACGTAATCAATGCCCATGTTAGTTAGTAGTTAAATTTTGTCTTTCCGCCTTATTAGTGGGCTTTTTTCCTCCAGACCTTCACAGATCCCTTCAGATACCTCAAAACCGTAATTATACAGTGGGGGAGGTAATTTTTTTTTTTTTTTTTTTTTTTTTTTACTAACCTCACTATAACCTACTATAACCTAGCGAAACATAATGACGAGAAAGAACTAGAATTTCACCAGGTTAGGTTAAGTTATATTGAGGTTAGGTTAGCAATTCCCCCCCCCCTTTTTTTTACCTCTTCTCCACTTTATAATTACGTGTTAGAGGTATCTGAAGGGATCTGTGAAGGTCTGGAGGAAAAAAGCCCACTAATAAGGGCGGGAAAGGACTAGAACTTTACCGTTAAGTCACCTGAACGTGTGGTTGTCATCCTAAGCCAGGGGTCGGCAACCTCCGGCCCGCAGAGTCCGAACTCATGGCCCGTCACCCTGCTTGATATTTATATAACAATCCGGCCCACAACAGCCTAGCCAACTAAATGAGTAAGTCGGCACCTCTCGACGTGATCGCGGCGGGTAGCGCGGGGCAAATTTGCATGACTGAGATCTTTACCACAGAAGCCCCACGGAAAATTGATAGGGAAAAAATTACTACATGGCAACACGCGATCATGTCGAAAGGCGCCGATGTGGGACTGGCCTTTATCGTGGCATCTGGCAACTCTGCATTAAGCCGGCCACACACACACCGGCGCGGCCTGTCCGGCCGACAAAAAGTGGCAGGGCATCGTTCGCCGGACGAGACCCACACACACACCGGCCGCCTCATGAAAATATACAGTACACGTCGGACCACCGTGGTGACAACACGAATCCGCTGTCCGAAAATGACTTGTTGGTGATGGCTGCAGGGTGCAGCCAATATAATACTTATATATAATACGTCATACTATATATAATTTTACGTCATATATAATACCTATATTATCATAAATACAATTATAACTGGTACAATTAGTCATATTGGCCGAGCGAGGGGCGGGCCGCGCCGGACGGCACCCACACACACGCAGGCGGCAGGCCGCGCCGGACGGAATTTTCAAGCGCCGACTGATTTTCATCCGGCCGCTGCGACAGGCCCCGCCGGATGAAAAACACCCCCACACACACGCGGCCGCCTCTAGCCACGCCCCTTTTCGTCGGCCGGGGACAGGCCGCGCCGGTGTGTGTGTGGCCGGCTTTACACGTGACTAGGGTACCTTATAAAGAGGGTAACGCCATCATAGGCCCTATGTTAAACGCTACTGGGCCCCCATATTGGTCCCAAAGGGCCTCGCCCATTCCCCCAAGACCACGGAAGTTCCGGTCTAATTTTGCTTCCTATAAGCTAGTGCATCTTTGTCATGCCGTGCTGCTGTGCTGTCGGATGTCACAATAGGGCTGAGAAGGGTTTTTAAGCTCAAACAGATTCCCTACAAGCCTAGACGAAGGAAATTATGGACTAAAAAAGTCAGTCGTAGGAATGGACACCTTCTCGTTCATCACGTTTGTGTCAGGTATGTTTCATTGTTGTTTTGTCAGACACTAGTACATCAGAATATAAGGAAGCAACAAGAGGCTGGTATATAGACATACACTTTGGTATTTCCCTGTAATACGTATGCATCAATAACACCCACTTTTCATTCCTTTCCTATTTTTGTTTTGTCTTTTTCAAAACAGCGGCCGGCCCATGTCTCTGCACTAACTACTTGAAAAACTGAGTCTATTCAAGGTGTTTTGGGTGTTCCAGTTCACTCTTATTACCATGTAAGTTATTATAGGATATAAGATAGACGAGGATTAAGGAAAATTCATGCAGCCTTTTGATTAAAAAGTTACCAAGGCCAGGAACTACGTTAGGATATTTCATTCGTTATTATGATTTATTTCCTTTGTAATGATGATAAGGTAAATATGCAGTTTCAACCAATACTCCCTATTGAGCAATGCTCTCCTGGCATAACTGAGGGGGCTCCCACCCCACATCCCCCCTTAACCAAACCCTGGGCATTGAGTACGTAACCTAACCTCATAGGGGTGGTTTCGCCCCCCAGGACCCCCCTAGGGTTATTTTTCTTTTCGACGGCCTGTTATATGGGTTAGAAATATTCCTTATGATGAGAATAAAACATTTAGGAAATTTGGGAAACCACCGATCGTGTATTGGTTTAAACTGCACTTATACCGATGATAATATGTAGTATTCTAAACACAAAGTCCTTTATACATTACTAAATTTTACAATGCAGTATGAATTAAAAAAAACACAATTAAGACTAAGGCTTAAACTTTAAATCAGCTGCAGTCTAATTGCTATAAACACAAGTATAATTGCAATTGCACAGGTTTGAGATCATACTGGCTAAGTTATCCATGCGGATTAAAGTATGATACATTACACCAATGTTTCAAAAATTCCATGAAAAGAAAACATCACCCTCCCCATTTTTCCCAATCATGCTATTTAGTTTAGGGTTCTTAGTCTGTCTTCCCAAGATTAACCTTTTCCCAAGATTCCTTATCACAGTGCCCATTTCTCCCTAGTTCTTATATATCAATGTGGTCACGCATGTCACTGCCAATCCAGTGTCCAAGCTATTTATGCGAGTTAATCACATCTAGGTTTGTACCATCTAGGAGGATTTATCCAAAATGTTCATCTTTATATTGACATTGAAAATGCTTTAAATGCTTGCATTGAAAATCTAGCTTTTTTTTTTATTGACATTATTTGACAGACTTATTTCAAATATTTTCATTCATCAGTAAGTTTTTGCAAACAAAAAGCAGAAAATAAGAACAAAACAAAATCATATTTGTACATGTTTATGGAAAACAACACATCCAGTTTTAATTTCTCGGATTTTCACTACGTATGAAATTTAAAATGCAAAATAAATAAATAAAAAATATATATATATATATATATATATATATATATATATTATATATATATTAATATATATATTTATTTTTGCATTAATGAACATACGTAGTGAAAATCCGAGCAATATTAAAACTGGATGTGTTGTTTAGTTTTATAGTTTAGTCTTATATATATATATATATATATATATATATAAATATATATATATATATATATATATTTTATATATAATATTATATAAAGATGCCAACATATTTCTTGAGGGACTTCACTTATTCTTCCCTAATAATGAAATCTTACCGCAGCAGCCTTTGAATTGTCCTAACACTTTGCAGGAACATTTTGAGGATGATCAATTTGAAAACAAGAGAGCAGATGGCAAACGGTTGCTTAAATGGACTGCAGTAGCGACCCTTTTCTCTCAGCGCTGTATTCCCAAGCCTAGGAGATCTCCTGTTAAGCCAAACCGCGCTGGATCTTCTACAGCGGAAGAATATGTGAATGTTCTGTTGGATCCCACATACTGTGACATGCAACCAAGAGATAAGACATTGCATGCCAGTAAGTTTTAATTACAATGATATTACTTCATTAATAATATTACAATAATATAGTTTCAATTAAAATATTATGGATTATTGACAAGCCAAATACCCACTAATTTTATATATTGATGATGAGTACTCTCTCTCTCTCTCTCTCTATATATATATATATATATACATATATATATTATACATATAGTAAACACTTGATAAACCGAAGCAATTGGGGCGAAGGGTCAATCGCAATATCCGATAGTTCGGTTTATAGGATGATCGGTTGTCTACCTCATAAACTGAACAGAGTTGGGTTTATGAGGGGCGTCGTTTGGTAATATGTATTCAAACAAAGTTAACCATAGGTAGGCTGGGAGTGCACTGTAACACGTAGGACGAGAGACCACACAAGTGAGTAGTCCACACACAATGAGGACAGAGTGTAAACAGAGACGCGCGGGCCGGTGTCGTGTGAGCAAAAGTCTGTTTACGAGGGAAAGTCCGTTTACTAACAAAGACGTGTTATCAAACAAAGCCGGGTTGTGTGAAATATTGGGCCGCGCGAAATCCTGTACCCCAATCCATATTTTACTGGTTTTACAGCTTAAAATGTTTGCCCTGATACATGTTAAAGGCAACATTGAGGCTCTAGCTTTCCATGAGAACACTTATAAATAGTAATAGATAATAGAGCACGGTATTCAGACAAAGGATAATAATAACACCTAAAAAGGCTTTACTGTTTGACGTGGATTTTTAATCTTTGAGTAGGTATTATTACTTGTTAGGTTCTCATGGAAAGCTTGTGGCTCTATGTTTCCTGGTACATGCATCAGGAAAGAGTTCATCTATAAAACCTGTGAAATATGGAGGGGTCGACAGGATTTCGCGCTTTGACAATATTTCGCACAATACCGGACCGGACACAAGCAGAGCGCATTAAGGCCGGTTCCCACTAGCCCGCTTGCACGGCCGCCGTACAACAACAATGAACAGCAATGACGTCACAATACAGTCGACCGCACCGTCGTACAAAGTTAAAATCAAGTCATCTCTCCCGCTCGGCGGTGTCCGCTCGAGCGAAGGTGCAAACTGTGCCCAGTTACCACTACAACCACTCAAGCGGTGATGATGGTGACGTCATTGTTGGGCGGTGTACAGCAACGGCGGCCGTAGAAGCGGGCTAGTGGGAACCGGCCTTTACTCGATTCATGAATGTTTTTCCTATGAAAGAATAAAAACAGTATACCCTCCCCTAGTTTAGCGGACATTCAGTCACAAGTGACAAGACTTACACACGGTACCGTGTGACAAGCGGTCTGGCTTTGTTTATCAACACGTCTTTGTTGGTAAACGGACTTTCCCTCGTAAACAGACTTTTGCTCACACGACACCGGCCAACATGTTTGATCGGCTCACCAATCGCCGCATATGCCGACCTAGAGTTTGGTATATTAGAGGCTTGTTCGAAGGCAACACGGTGTTTGGTTTATCTTAAATTTGTCGATTTAACGATTTTGGTTTATCGAGGGTTTACTATATATATATATATATATATATATATATATATATATATATTATATATATATATATATATATAATATATATATATATATACATACAGGAAAATACCTTTATCCGGATACCCAACAACCGGAATAACCCAATAACCGGAATTTGTGGCAGGTAAGTAAATAGTATTAAAAAATAAAAAATTAACGAAATATTTAACTTTTAATTTTGCCGCCGTAGACGTGAGCGCCACCTATCGCCACCTGTTTATTCCCGCCATAATGCGCCATGCGCTATGATAATTCAGTGTTTATCAGTCCGTGGGCAAGGTCAGTGCTACCCGACGACCGGAGTGGTATTTTGAGTCATCCCACATACCACCCAACACACACACACACACCCACACATACCACCCAACACACCCACCCACACATACCACCCCTGTATGTGGGTGTGTGTGTGTGTGTGTTG
This sequence comes from Chionoecetes opilio, assembly GCA_016584305.1. Taxonomy (NCBI): domain Eukaryota; kingdom Metazoa; phylum Arthropoda; class Malacostraca; order Decapoda; family Majidae; genus Chionoecetes; species Chionoecetes opilio. Next base: position 26,808 of record JACEEZ010016724.1, read on the forward strand.
GGTGGTATGTGTGGGTGTGTGTGTTGGGTGGTATGTGGGTGTGTGTGTGTGTTGGGTGGTATGGTGTGGGTGTGTGTGTTGGGTGGTATGTGTGTGTGTGTGTTAGGTGGTGGGTGTGTGTGTTGGGTGGTATGTGTGTGTGTGTGTTGTGGTGTGGGTGTGTGTGTTGGGTGGTATGTGTGTGTGTGTGTGGTAGTGTGGGTGTGTGTGTTGGGTGGTATGTGTGGGTGTGTGTGTTGGGTGGTATGTGTGTGTGTGTGTGGTGGGTGGTATGTGTGGTGTGTGTGTTGGGTGGTATGTGTGTGTGTGTGTGGGTGGTATGGTGTGTGTGTGTGTTTGGGTGGTATGTGTGTGTGTGTGTGTGTGTGTTGGGTGGTATGTGTGGGTGTGTGTCATACAATACAAACAATCATACAATATTATGTTTATTTTTAGTAAATGCATCTTTCGTAAGTATACTTACCCATTAACCGGACTTTTCCATTAACCGGCTACCCGGAAGTCCGGATATATCCGGATAAAAGGTATTTTCCTGTATATATTATATATATATATATATATATTAATTTCATTATATCTATCAATACAGTAAACCCTCGCTTTTACGGACCTCGATGTGACGAATTTCGGCTTTAACAAACTTTTTCTGCCAGTCCGATAGTGCGGGGATTTACCGAATAAATTTGGTAAATGCGGGGTTTAGTTCAGTGGTGGGCCGGCCGAACATGTACAAGCTGGTTGGACTGTGGCAGCGAAAACAAAGCTGACCGGGTGGTGCACCGAAAAAACCCCAAAGCTTGTTTTATGCCAAAACCTCGGATCCATCGCAATACCAAACTTTAGGAATTATAACGTCACCCCCTTCCCCCCAATTGGCTCGTTATAGTGAGGGTTTACTGTATATATATATATATATATATCTGGCTATCTAACTACCTACGTATATAAGAAATATTCACGTATTGTAGATATTTGTAATGAAATTAATACTATATAATCTATCAGTCTATCTAAAAAATTTCTTTTTCTGTTTGGCATAACTAGTTAAGTGTAAATTAATCTATCTATACATGTTACCTATCTGATTTTCATGATCATATATATATATATTTTATAAAATAATTTTTTTTTCTTTCTTTCTTATCTATCATTTCCTTTTTTTTATTTTTAGGGAAGACAGTAGCCCGGAGAGTGAGGATTGTACCCTAGAAGAAAATGGTGTCCATGAAGCAGGGCCATCAACCCTAGAAGAAATGATAGTGTCCATGAAGCAGGGTCATAAAACAGTTATGAGGCTGAGAATAAGATCATTAAACTAGAAGCCAAAGTTAGAACATGAGAAGAAAAAACAGCAAAAATTCTGAAGGCAAAGTTGATGCAGGAAAGAAAAATTTAGGTTGCTCAAACCAGCTCAACTTCGGGCTTGACAAGGGGTTTACCACGAGAGGGCTTCGGTGGTCATCAGCCACGGTGAAGAAAGGTTACAACTTCGATTTGCATGGGGTTTCATCATCTTAGAAAATGCTTTGAGTGATCAGTATCCATTGCCCTCAGAAAGGACCTTGCAAAGGAGGATGCAAAAATTCCACTTCAGCCTGGGGTTCTTGGACATTTTTGGACATGCTCAAAATTAAGGTGAAAGAAATTAATGATAAGGAAAAAATTTGTTGCCTGGACACTTGGATGAATTATCACTCACCGCGGAGTGTAGAATATGATGTAAATAATGGAAACCCTTTTAGGGAATGTGACTCTACCACAGCACACCGGAAGTGGTGACCAGGCTCTTGTATTTATGGTAGGGGGCATCAAAACCCCGCTGGAAGCAAATAGTCGGATACCATTACACAAGCAGTCCCACTGATGGCACTGTATTCAAGGTATATAATTTTAGATGTAATTCTACATGCTAATGACTGGGGTTCATGTTAAACCAGTTAATTGTGACATGGGTAGTGGTAATCGTGCAATGTGGAGGAGTTTTGGTATATCATGTTACAGGCACGTCACACGTTCACAAAATTCCCCATCCACAAGTTCCTGATAATTGGCTTTACTTTTTGGCAGATGTTCCGCATGTCTTCAAGAACATTAAAGCAGCAATTGTTAAGGGGAAACATTTTTCAAATTTTTCTGATACCCACTGTGGAAAAGCACAAACTGAAATCCAATGTGGTAGTGTGAGCCACTAAAGGGATCTTGCAAGGTTTCAGGAAGACCTGCAGTTGAAACTGCACCCAAGCAAAAAATGGCAACATTAATGCAGGCCATTTTGATAAGATGAAAGTATCCCCAAGCCACACCTGTTTGAAGTCATGATGTTAGTTCTGGTATAAGGTATTTGGTTAACAAAGAGGGAAGGAAGGAGGAGTGTTTTGACAACAGCAGGCTGGTTTGAAATACTTAGCCTTTGGTTTAATCTTAGGACCAGTCGGCATCCTGTATTGGGACTTAGTAGATTGGACCTAAAAAATATGAGGAAGCTGTAAATTCTTACAAGAATGATTCACATCTTCAAAAGTGAAAAGATTGGAATCAGGGGAGTTTGGAAACCCATACAAACAGGAGTAATTATTTCAACATACTCTGTTCTGGAGATTGCAGCGGATCTTCTAGATGCTGACCATCAATATCTTCTCACATCAAGACTGACTCAAGACTGCCTGAAAATGTATTCTCACTTGTACGCATGAGGAAACCTGTCCCCTTTCCCCCTTTGATTTCAAGTATGCATTGAAAATTGTATGTCTAGCTCAGTTCATGACAGTTCCATGCTCAGGTAGTTACGACAAGGATGAAGGGGAGTTATCTCAGATTTTTTAGATAAGGAAGTGATAGGTTCACGGGAGCCTCAAGTTTGCCAAATCAACTTTTTTAATGGAAAAATGAACATGACATATCCATGGCAGAGCATGATAGTTTGTATAACTGGATAGGCTATTGTGTTCACAGTATCAAAAACCCAATGAAAGACTTGTGAGCAGTGTTTAAAGGGGAAGTTATAGCGGGCACCCACTCGGGCAGCTCACTCAGCAGCAGGACTTACCTCGCTAAAGGAATTTTAAAAAGGAGGACTTGTTGTAGTTTCGGAAAAAGCCTATGACAGATCCCCCAAGTAGAGCTTGTGTTCGGGAAAGCCCATGATTATTTAGAAGGAGAAGCTAATGTTAAAAGAATGCTTTTGGATGAGGCGGGAATCTCTACCAGAAACTTGAACTCCCCACCTCCCATAATCTCAAGAAGAAACTTATCACAAAGTTCATTAATGCTCGCCTTCATTTTTATTGCAAGAAGAAGAATGCTAAATTTAAAAAAAGATCAGGAGAGGAAGAGGAAAGTAGATCTTGGTAGCCAAAGTATAAAAAATGAAAAAGCTGGCAAAAATATAAAGTAGCAGTCATGAACTTTTGAAAAAGACATACTGTAAAAAAAAGTGACAACATGGTAAGCAGGGGTTGGTACAGCCCTTACTGTACACTGAAATATAAATTAGCCATAGTTTTTTTTTCATAAAATACTGTGATTTTGCAATTGTACAATAAGTGATATGTTATATGTGTGTATGTTTTTGGGTTCTTAAAAAATTTGTTTTTTTCACACCATTAATTCAAGCCCTTTGTGCAATTATAATAATTCTCTCCGTTTAATAGGATCCTTTTGGATGTGAGTGTAGAGCCTCTTCCCTGGACTATTGCCCTGCCGGACATTTTCCTCCCGGTATAGATTCCCCCCTGGATATATTACCCCCTTAATCCCCAATGAATGTTAAATATTGTATAGATACTTTGTATAAAAAAGTAAGCGAAAAAATTGCCAACATCTTATTTAAATTTCTATGCCTAGCCATAAAAGCTCTAAACAATTGGTTTTATTTTTTTTGTTTACCGTAATGGATTCTGAGAACTTTCTCAGTTTCCATCGCAAAACCATTACTGTATCCCGAGATTATATAAGAATGATCTCACACTTTTTGGTGTATTTTTGACTAGCCTTCCCTATTCATATTCATCCATATCTAGTTCAAGGGGGTCTATGGAGAGTGGCTAGGATTAAGTTCAATTCATTGGTATTTATTTCCACTGCTATGATTACACTTCTGGGATATCCATATTGACCTGCTTGACATGAAGTTCTTGACTTGTTAGTAGCATTCCTTCCATTTTCCTTTTTAAAGCTTTTTAAAGCCCTACTTCCCTATCCTCTTTGGATTAGATATTTTCTAATTCAAAATCCCATGTCTTCATCAGATTTTAATGTTCTTGCATTTCTTATCATTTCTTTCATTATCATTTGGCTATGAAAAGTTACCATTATTGGCCTGTGTTTGCCACATTCATACAGACTCTTTATCCAAATTACAATTTTGTATAAATCTTGTTTGCCTACGATTTTTATAGATTTGCTCCTGTCCACTGTATATCAACAACCTACCAGTATACCAAAACTTCTTTAACTTCCTATCTAAACAGTAGGCTACTTGCCTTATCTCATTGTATTTTTCAGTATTTGTGCAAACGTTTTTGCGATATACATTTCTAACTGCACAGTTTATCAACTGATGCTTCCAAGCTCTTTTTTTTTCTTTTTCCTAAAATCTTATTGGGGGCTTTTATAACTTCCTCATCGTGTTTATATATATATATATATATATATATATATATATATATATATATATATATATTATATATAAAATATATATCTATATATATATATATAGAGAGAGAGAGAGAGAGAAAAGAGAGAGAGAGAGTAATAGACAGGGCCGGATTTAGACCTGTGGAGGCCCCTGGGCAGCCTCTGTGTGGAAGCCCCGCCCCCTTTATTACAAAAATTTACAAAGTATATGGGGTGCTGAGCAGCTGGGGGTCCGGGTGATTTTTTTTTATTTTTTGCCATTTTAAGCGATTTGAAGCAATAAGCAAAGCTAAATTGAGAAAGTATATTAGCTATAGTATATTGTGACCAAAATTGGGGTACTCATGTCAAATTGGGTTTAAAAATATTTTTTTTTTTAAATGAAAAAACAGCTCAATGAAGATTCAGTTGAGAAGTAACACATGATGTTGCGAGACTGAGTTGGGGATCCCTTGTTAACAGGGTGGAGTATAGGATAGCCTAAGCCCTTATTTTCTGATATTTGAGCTCACTGCATAGAAATTTGGTCGAAATGCAATTTACTGACGGGAGTTACTTACAAGGTTAATTTATATTTAATGAGTGTTTTTCTTATATATATGAAGTATATGAAACTTTGACCTAAACCACTGGCTTTAGCCTAGCTACAGTCGATGCCATGCCTACCTAAAAAGAGGCTGTTGGCTTCCGATTAAAGCATCAAGGCAATCAAGCAACACTAGCTAGGCAGTTGGATATAAGATAAATGATTAATTTGATTAAGCTTGGGAACCTGTGGGAATGCGGGGTTTTCGGGAGGGGAGCAAATAATGCGTCGGAAACACGCATTTTTGGAGATATTTTAAAGAGCCAAAATACCCTAGATCTAGAGTAACTTTATTAGATCTTGAAAATTTTTACCTAACCTGTTTGCGAGGGGGCTCCGTTCTCCTTGACCTCCCAGTAATCTAACCTCACCTAGCGGGGGGCTCTGCCCCCCTCGACCCCCGTTAATCTATAAAAATTTTACCTTACCCTAAGTGGGAGGGGTGGGGGGATGGGGATCGGCACTCCGGTTATCATTCTGTTTGTAAGGATCGTCAGGTTCACACGTCTCTGGACTTAGAAAAAAATGCAATCTATTTTCCATAGATCTAGGGAATTTGACCACTATACATATACAGTCCTAAATCAAAAACTATGTGGTTTCCCCGCATCTTTTGTACCCCGCCAAATATCCAGCATTCCCCCCGGTCCTCAAGCTTGTTTGGGGGGGAGGGGGGAGTATGGGGAAACAGTAGAATAATACCAGTAAAAAATAAATAAGAACAAAAACTGAATATGTGGAAGCCCCCGGCCCCAGTTAGGCATTTTTCCCCATTTTGTGGAGGCCCTTGATTGTGGAGGCCCCAGGCCCCAGCTAGGCATTTTTCCCTATTTTGTGGAGGCCCCCTGATTGTGGAGGCCTCCTGATTGTGGAGACCCTCTGATTGTGGAGGCCTCCTGATTGTGGAGGCCCCCTGATTGTGGAGGCCCTTGATTGTGGAGGCCCCGATTGTGGAGGTCCCTGATTGTGGAGGCCCCTGATTGTGGAGGTCCCTGATTGTGGAGGCCCCCTGATTGTGGAGGCCCCTGATTGTGAGGCCCCCCGATTGTGGAGGCCCCCTGATTGTGGAGGCCCCTGATTGTGGAGGCCCCCCGATTGTGGAGGGCCCTGATTGTGGAGGCCCCCGATTGGAGGCCCCCTGATTGTGGAGGTCCCTGATTGTGGAGGCCCCCTGATTGTGGAGGCCCCTGATTTTGGAGGCCCTGATTGTGGAGGCCCTGATTGTGGAGGCCCCCCGATTGTGGAGGCCCCTGATTTTGGAGGCCCCTGATTGTGGAGGCCCTGATTTTGGAGGCCCCTGATTGTGGAGGCCCCCTGATTTTGGAAGCCCCTGATTGTGGAGGCCCCTGGGCAGCTGCCCACTTGCCCACTCCTAAAAACCGGCCTGGGATATAGAGAGGGTAAAGGAAAAGAGAGAGAGAAAAGGGGAGAGATGAGAGAGAGAGAGGGAGAGAGAGAGAGGGGAGAGAGAGAGCGAGAGAGAGGAGAAGAGAAAAGGAGGAGAGAGAGAGAGCGGCCGGGCCCCCGCGATATATTTAGTTACGCTAATTTTTACATGCTACTCTGCATTTATCAGACAACGAAATATAGCAATGGAAAGCTAATATAATTCTGCTTCTATCGATATAGTCCATGCTATAAGTTGTCCCATAAAGTTTTACATGACGACGAGTTTTAAGTGAATGTTAAGTTCATGCAGATTTCTTCAGTCTCATAATGACCTTTATTTAATGTGTTTTACTATGTTTTATGTGATAATATTATAGAACAAACATTTCCGAAGATAACAGTCTATCCTTTATACATGTATAACATGATATACTGCGGGGTCATGCCTTGAGAACTTCCCCGGGTCTTGGGTGAACGAAGAGGCCTTGGCACCAATATGGCGCCCACAAATAGAGTTGTCGCTACTCTATATAATACAGGTACTCTACACGTGACGTCCCATGAGCAGTCTTCCCTCACCACCAACGGTCACGCCAGCGGCCAGTCTCCGTGGGAGTTCGTACTGAGAAGAGGTATGCATCAAACTTTCTTAGTCTGAAATGTACTTTTATCATTAGGGAATGTGGATAATATAAAGGGCATTTCTTGCTGCTACTGCCCTCTCTCTCTCTCTTCATTCACCCACTTCACCCAGCCTCCAAGCTCACAACCACATTCACGCTCACTAGTTACTCGTATTGGTAGGTCCTGTCCCGCCCGCCCGCCCAAATCAGACAATGGCTTACTGAGCCTTACTCAAACACATGCGCGCACACTCAAACAGGCCCATTCAAACACAGGCACGCCCACGCCCAACGCAGAGGCGTAACACTGTGTCACAAAATACTGTGTGGACGTCTGTATCGTAATTTTAATTATTGTATGCATATTTTTTACTATGTACAAGTCTTGCATGTATTCGTGTCTAACATGTGGATAATTATTTCGCACTTTGTGCTTATTCTTTATTTTTCTTATTTTTAGCAATTTATCATGTCGCAATTGTTAAGAAGAGGAAAGTGGACCTAGAGGGTCGGGCCTTCAACCCGAGTGGGAGAAGTACTTTTTCACTGAATGCTTTGGACAGGCCCAGTGCCTCATTTGCTTGAAGACTGTGGCTGTCCTCAAAGAGTATAATAAGCGCCGCCACTGGGAGACACGGCACCAAGCATCCAGCTTGCTTTTGATGTCTGCTGCCGAGAGGAAGGTAAAGGCCAGTAAAACCGACGACCGGAGTGGTATTTGAGTCATCCCACATACCACCCAACACACACACATACACACCACACATCCCACCCAACACACCCACCCACACATACCCCCGTGTATGTGTTTGTGTGGGTGTATGTGTGTAAAATAAAAAAGTAACGAAATAATTTAACTTTTTAATTTTGCCGGGGCCGTAGACGTGAGGCGCCACCTGCTCGCCACTGTTTATTCCCGCCATAATGCCGTCCATGGCCGCTATGATATTCATGTTTATTCAGTCCGTGGGCTAAGGTCAGTGGCTACCCGACGACCGGAGTGGTATTTTGAGTCATCCCACATACCACACCACACACACACACACCCACACACGCACCCAACATCACGGCCACCCACACATACCACCTCCTGTATGTGGTGTGTGTTGTGTGTGTGTTGGGTGGTATGTGTGGGTGTGTGTGTTGGGTGGTATGTGTGGGTGTGTGTGATTGGTGGTATGTTGGTGTGTGTTAGGTGGTGGGTGTGGGTGGTTTTGGGTGGTATGTGTGTGTGGTGTGTTAGGTGGTGGGTGTGTTTGTTGGGTGTTATGTGTTTGTGTGGTGTTAGGTGGTGGGTGTGGTGTGTTGGGTGGTATGTGTGTGTGTTGTGTTAGGTGTGGGTGTGTGTGTTGGTGGTATGTGGTGTGTGTGTAGGTGGTGGGTGTGTGTGTTGGGTGGTAAGTGGTGTGTGTGGTGTGTTTTAGGGTGTAATGGTGGGTGGGTGTTGTTGGGTGGTATGTGGTTGGTGTGTGTGTGTTGGGTGGTATGTGGGGTGTGTGTGTTGGGTGGTATGTGTGTGTGTGTGTGTGTGTTGGTTGGTATGTGTGTGTGTGTGGTCATACAATAACAAACAATCATACAATAATATGTTTATTTTTTAGTAAATCATCTTTCGTATAGTATACTTACCCATTAACCGGGACTTTCCATTAACCGGCTCCCGGAAGTCCGGATATATCCGGATAAAAGGGTATTTTCCCTGTATATATTATATATATATATATCATATATGGTTATTAATAATTATATATATATATATATATATATTTAATTTCATTATATCTATCCATACAGTAAACCCTAGCTTTTACGGACCTCTATGTGACGAATTTTCGGCTTTAACAACTTTTTCTACCAGTCCCGATAGTGCGGGGATTTACCGAATAAAATTTTGTTAAATGCGGGGTTTAGTTCAGTGGTGGCCGGCCGAACAGTACAAGCTGGTTGGCCTTGGCAGCGAAACAAGCTGACCGGGTGGTGCCCGAACAAACCAAGCTTGTTCTATGCCAAAACCTCGGATCCATCGCATATACCAAACTTTAGATATAACGTCACCGCCCTTTCCCCCCAATTGCTCGTTATAGTGAGGGTTACTGTATATCTATATATATATATATATATATATATATATATATCTCTGGCTATCTAAACTACCTCGTATATAAGAAATATTCACGTATTGTCGATATTTGTAATGAAATTATACTATATAATCTATCAGTCTATCTAAATATCTAGGCTTTTTCTGTTTGCATAACTAGTTTAAGTGTAATCTAATCTATCTATACATGTTACCTATCTGATTTTCATGATCATATCATATATATATATTATATATATATATATTTTTTTTTTCTTCTTTCTTATCTCACCGTCATTTCCTTTATTATTTTTAGGTGAAGATCAGTAGCCCGGAGAGTGAGTATTGTATTCCTAGAAGAACATGGTGGGGTCCATGAGCAGGGCCTCAACCCTAGAAGAAAATGATAGTGGTCCATGAAGCATGTCATCAACAGTTATGAGGCTGGAAATAAGATCATTAAAACAGAAGCCAAAGTTAGAAACTGAGAGAATAAACAGCATAATTCCTGAAGCAAAGGTGATGCAGAAAGAAAAATTTCTAGGTGCTCAAACCAGATCAAACTTCGGGCTCTGCAAGAGGTAACCCACTAGAGGGCTTCGGTGGGCCATCACCACGGTGACGAAAGGGTTACAACTTCGATTTGCATGTGGTTCATCATCTACAAAATGCTTTGAGTGATCATTATCCAATTGCCTCAGAAATGGACCTTGCACAGGATGGATGGCAAAAAAATTCCATTTCAGCTGGGGTTGACTTGGACATGTTTTTGCATCTCAAAATTAAGGTGAAAGAAATTAATGATAAGGAAATTTGTTCCTGACACTTGATGAATTATCACTCACGAGCCGAGTTAGAATATGATGTATAATAAATGTGCCTTCTAGGGAATGTTGATTAACCAAGCACACCGGAAGTGTGACCAGGCCTTGTATTATGGTAGGGGGCATCACAACCCGCTGGAAGCCAAACAGTCGGATACCATTTACACCAAGCAAGTCCCACTGATGCACTGTATTCAATGGATATAATTTTAGATGTAATTCTACATGCTAATGACATTGGGCTCATGTGAAATCGTTACTTGTGACATGTGTAGTGGTAATCGTGCATGTGGGGAGATTTTTTGGTATATCATGGTTACAGGCACTGTCACACGGTTTTCACAAAATTTCCCCATCCAACGTTCCTGATAATTGGCTTTACTTTTTGGCAGTATGTTCCGCATACTGTCTTTCAGAACATTAAAGCAGCAATTGTTAATGTAACATTTTCAACTTTCTGATATCACTGTGTACGAAAAGCACAAACTGAAATCCAATGTGGTAGTTTTAGCGCCACTGAAGGATCGTGCAAGGTTTCAGGAAGACCTGCAGTTGAACTTGCACCCAGCCTAAAAAGATGGCAACCTTAATCCAGGCCATTTATAAGGAGTGAAAGTATCTCAAAGCCACACCTGTTTGAAGTCATGATGTTGTTCTGGTAATGTTTTGGTTAACAAAGAGGGAAGGAAGGAGGAGTGTTCTGACAACAGCATGGCTGATGAAATATTAGCCATTGGTTTTAATCTTAGGACCAGTCGGCTCCTGTATTGGGACTTGGGTAGATTGGACCCTAAAAATATGAGAAGCTGTAAATTTCTTACAAGAAGTGATTCACATCTTCCAAAAGTGTAAAGATTGATCAGGGGAATTGGAGAACCCATACAACAGGAGTAATTATTTCAACATACTCCCTGTTCTGGAGATTGCAGCGGATCCTTCTAGATGCTGACCTCAATATCTTCTCACATCAAGACTGACTCAAGACTGCCTTGAAAATGTATTCTCACTTGTACGCATAGAGGAACCTGTACCCTCTCCCCTTGATTTCCAGTATCTTGAAAATTGCTAGTCTAGCTCAGTTCATGACTGTTCCTGCTCAGGTAGTTACGACAAGGATGAAGGGAGTGTCATCTCAACTTTTTAGATAGGAAGTGATTGGTTCACGTGGACCTCAAGTTTTGCCCAAAATCAACTTTTTAATGACAATGAACTGACATATCACAGGCAGAGCATGATCGCTTGTATAACTTGATAGGCTATTGTGTTCACAGTATCAAAACAATGAAAGACTTGGAGCAGTGCTGTAAGGGAAGTTATACCTGCACCCACTCGCAGCTCACTCCGCAGCAGGACTTACCTCAGCTAAAGGAATTTTTAAAAGGAGGACTTGATTGTAGTTTCGGAAAAAGCTATGACATGATCCTACAGTAGAGCTTGTGTTAGGAAAGCATGATTACTTTAGAAGGAGAAGCTAATGTTAAAAGAATGCTTTGGATGAGCAGAAATCTCTACAGAAACTTGAACATCGCCCACCTGCCTAAATCTCAAGAAGAAACTTATCACAAAGTTCATTAATGCCTTCGCCTTCATTTTTGATTTGCAAGAAGAATAATGCTGAATTTAAAAAGATACAGGAAGGAAGAGGACAAGTACATCTGGTAGCCCAAGTATAACAATGAGACAGCTGGCAAAAATATCAGTAGCAGTCAGACATTTGTAAAGACATACTGTAAAAGTGACAACTGGTAAGCATGGTTTACAGACTTACGTAAGCACTGAATATAAATTAGCCTACATGTTTTCCTTTTTCATAAAATACTGTGAATTGCAATTGTACAATAATGTGATATGTTTATCTGTATGTATGTATTTGTTCTTACAAATTTGTATTTCATCACCATTTAATTCAGCCCTTTTGTGCATTTATAATACTTCTCGTTTCTTCTTCCGTTTAATAGATCCTTTTGTATGTGATGTAGAGCATCTTCCTTGGAACTATTGCCCTGCCGACATTTTTCCTCCCGGTTAGATTCCCCCCTGGATATATTACCCCCTTAATACCCATTAATGTTCAATATTGTATAGATACATTTGTATAAAAAAGTAAGCGTAAAATTGCCAACATCTTATTTAAATTTCTACTGCCTACCTAATAACTCTACACAATGGGTTGTATTGTTTTATGTTTACCCTTAATGGAATTCTGAGAACTTTCTCAGTTCCATCGCAAACCTTACTGTATCCTGGTATTTTATAAGAATGATCTCAACTTTTTGGTGTATTATTGACTACCTTCCATATTCATATTCATCCATATCTATGTTCAAGGGGTCTATGGGAGTGGCTAGGATTAAGTTCAATTCATTGGTATTTATTTCCACTTGCTATTGATTACACTTCTGGTATATCCATATTGACCTGCTTGACAATGAAGTTCTTGACTTGTTAGTATCATTCCCTTCCGTGTCCTTTTTAAAGCTTTTTAAGCCCTAAACTCTCCCTATCCTCTTTGTTAGATATTATCTAATTCCATATCTCCATGTCTTCATCAGATTTCAATGTTTCTTGCATTTCTTATCATTTCTTTCATTAGCATTTGGCTATGAAAAGTTTACCATTATTGGCCTGTGTTTGCCACATTATACATACTCTTTTCCAAATTACAATTTTGATATAAATTTGTTTGCCTACGATTATTATAGATTTGCTCCTGTCCACTGTATATCAACACCTACCAGTCATACCAAAAACTTCTTTAAATTCCTATCTAAGCAGTAGGCTACTTTGGCCTTTATCTCATTGTTTTTTCAGTATTTGTGCAAACAGTTTGTTGGGGGGCGGGGAAATTACATTTCTGACTGCACAGTTTATCAACTGATGCTTCCAAGCGCTTTTTTCTTTCTTTTTTGCACAGAAATCTCATTGGGTCTTTTATTAACTTCCTCATCCGTGTTTATATATTTATATATATATATATATATCTATATAAATGAGAGAGAGCGAGAGACGAGAGAGAGAGAGAGAGAGAGTATATAGACAGGGCCGATTTAACCTGTGGAGGCCTGGTCAGCCTCTGTGTGGAAGCCCCGCCCCCTTTATTACAAAATTTTACAAAGTTATGGGGTGCCTGAGCAGCTGGGGGTCCGGTGATTAATTTTTTTATTTTTGCCATTTTTCAAGCCGCATTTTGAACAATAGCAAAGCTAAATTGAGAAGTATATAGCTATATAGAGTGCCAAATTGGGTACTCATTATCAACTTTTGGTAAAGGATTTTTTTTTTTTAGTGAACCAGCTCAATAAGTATCAGATTTGAGAAGTAACACATTGATTCGAGCACTGATTTGTTCATCCCTTGTTAACAGGGTGGGTATCGGAGTAGCCTAGGCCCCTTATTTGCTGATATTTTGATCTCACTGCAATAGAAATTTGGTCGAATGCAATTTACTGACGGGAGTTACTTACAAGGTTAATTTTAGTTTAATGAGTGTTTTTCTTATATATATGAAGTATATCAAACTTTGACCTAAACCACTGGCTTTAGCTAGCTACAGTCGATGCCATGCCTACCTAAAAAGAGGCTGTTTGGCTTCCGTTAAGCATCAGGCAATCAAGCGACACTCAGCTAGGCAGTTGGATATAAGATAAATGTTAATTTTGATTAAGCTTTGGAACCTGTGGGAATGCGGGGTTTCGGGAGGGAGCAAATATGCGTCGGAACAACTCATTTTTGAGATATTTTAAAAGAGCCAAATACCTAGATCTAGAGTAACTTATTAGATCTTGAAAAATTTTACCTACCTGTTTTTGCGAGGGGGCTCCGTTCTCCTTGACCCCCAGTAGTCTAACCTCACCTAGCGGGGGTGGCTCTGCCCCCCTCGACCCCCGTTAATCTAACCTAACCTCTTAGCAATATCATAACGGGGGCTCCGCCCCTCTAGACTCCCCGGTAACCTATCAAATTTTACCTTAGCCCTCAGTGGGAGGGGTTGGGGGATGGGGATCGGCACTCCGGTTTATCATTCTGTTTGTAAGTGATTGTCAGGTTCACACATCCTGGACTTAGAAAAAAATGCAATCTATTTTCCATAGACTAGGGAATTTTGGACCACTTATACATACTACATCCTAACTCAAAAACTATTGGTTGCCACGCATCTTTTGTACCCCATCCAAATATGCATCATTCCTTCCCCCAGGTCCTCAGCTTGTTTTGGGGTAGAGGGGGGAGTATGGGAAACAGTAGAATAATACCAGTAAATAATAAATAAGAACAAAAACTGTATAATATGTGGCAGCCCCAGGCCCAGTTAGCAATTTTTTCCCCCTTTTGTGGAGGGCCCTTGATTGTGGAGGCCCAGCCCACAGCTAGGCTTTTTCCCTATTTTGGTGGAGGCCCCCTGATTGTGAGGCCTCCTGATTGTGGAGGCCCCCTGATTGTGGATGCCCCTTGATTGTGGAGGTCCCTGATTGTGTAGGCCCCCTGATTGTGGAGGCCCCCTATTGTGGCGGCCCCCTATTGTGGAGGCCCCCTGATTGTAGGCCCCTGTTGTGGATGCGCCCCTGGATTGTGGAGGCCCCCTGATTGTGGAGGGCCCTATTGGGGAGGCCCCTGAATTGTGGAGGCCCTGGATTGTGGAGGTCCCGGATTGTGGAGCCCTCCTGATTGTGGGAGGCGACCCTGAATTGTGGAAGCCCCTGATTTGTGGGAGCCCCTGATTGTGAGGCCCCCTGATTGTGGAGGCCCCCTGATTGTGGAGGCCCCTGTATGTGGGGCCCCTGATTGTGGAGGCCCCTGATTGTGGAGGGCCCCCCTGATTGTTTAAGCCCCTGATTGTGGAGGCCCCCTGATTGTGGAGGCCCCCTGATTGTGGAGGCCCTGGGCATCTGCCCACATTTGCCCTTCCTAAATCCGGCCCTGTATATAGATAAGGGTAAAGGAAAAGAGAGGGAAAGAGAGAGAGCGAGGAAAAAGAGAGAGAGAGAGAGAGAGAGAGAGAGAGAGAGAGAGAGGAGAGGAGAGAAGAGAGAGAGAGTAGAGAGATACGGAGAGAGAGAGAGCGGGCCGCCGCCGCGATATATTTAGTTAAAACGCTAATTTATACATCTACTAACTGCAATTTATCAGACACCGAATATAGCAATGGAATGGCTAATATAGATTTCTGCTTCTATCGATTATAGTCCATGCTTAAGTTGTCCCTAAAGTTTTACATGACGCGAGTTTTTAAGTGAATGTTTAAAGTTCATGCAGATTTCTTAGTCTCATAATGACCTTTATTTATGGTGTTTTACTATGTTTTATGTGATAATATTCATAGAACAAACATTTCCGAAGAGTAACAGTCTAGCCTTTTAGTACATGTATAACATGATATACTGCCGGGTCATGCTTGAGAACTTCCCCGGGTTCTTGGTGAACGAAGAGGCCTTGGCAACAATTATGGCGCCCATAAATAGAGTTGTCGCTACTCTATCTAATACAGTAACTCTACAACGTGAAATACGTCCCATGAGCAGTCTTCCCTCACCACCAACGGTCCACGTGTGGGGCCCAGCGCCAGTTCTCCGTGGGTTCGTACTGAGAAGCGGTATGCCATCACTTTCTTAGTCTGAAATGTACGTTATCATTAGAATGTGGATAATATAAAGGGCCCCCAAAAATTTTCTTGCTGCTACTGCCCTCTCCTCTCTCTCTCGTATTCACCCACTTCACCCAGCCTCCAAGCTCACAACCACATCACGCTCACTAGTTCTCGTATTGTAGTCCTGTCCCGCCCGCCTCGCTCTCCAAATCAGACAATGGCTTACTGATCCTTACTCAAACACATGCGCGCACACTCAACAGGCCCATTCAAACACACGCACTGCTCACGCCCAAACGCAGGGGCGTAAACACTGTCTGTCACAAAATACTGTGTGGACATCTGTATCGTAATTTTTAAGTATTGTATGCATATTTTTTACTATGTACAGTCCTTCATGTATTCGTGCTAACCTGTGGATTAATTGATTTCGCCCTTTGTGCTTATCTTTCTTTTCTTTATTTTTAGCCAATCATCATGTCTGCATTGTTAAGAAGAGGAAGTGGACCTCAGAGTGTCCGGGCCTTCAAACCCTGAGTGGGAGAAGTACTTTTCCACTGATGCTTTGGACAGGCCCAGTGCCTCATTTGCTTGAAGACTGTGCCTGTCCTCAAAGAGTAATAATATGCGCCGCCACTGGAGAACACGGCACCAAGCAATCCAGCTTTGGGGCTTCGATGTCTGCTGCCCGAGAGAAGGAGGCCAAATTTGGTCCACACTGTCAGGCAAAACCTGTAGAAAAGCACGTCACTCTTCTGTAAGCAGTACTACTGAGGCTGACAAGCGAACGCGCACCAGCTATGAGGTTTCCCGCCTCCTTGCCTTGCCGGATGAAGCCCATTTCAACAAGACGGGGACTTTATCAAGGAGTGCATGATGGTTGTTCTAGATTCCCTGTCCTGAAAAGCGTCTGCCTTTGAAAGTGTGAGCCTTTCACCCCGGCACTGTTTGTCCTCGCATTGAGGATATGTCAGACAGCGTGAACGACTCGCTTAGACCTGTTTCTCAAATTTTGATGCCTTCTCTCTTCTCTCTCGCTCTTGAGGGCACAGACATGAAGACACAGCCCAGCTGGCGATTTCATTCGTGGAGTCCAACCGGCTGCCCTTCATGTTTTGAGGAGTTTCTCTAGCTTGTCCATTGCACGGCAAACCACCCCCTGGGCACGACATCTTCGACGCCGTGCTTCGTGTGAGAAAGCAACACTCCTCGACCTATCCCGTCTCGTGTTCGTGATGTTGATGACGACTGTGGCCCAGCAATGACTGGAAAGAAGAAGGTGCCGCCTCACTGCTAGTGGCTTCACTGAGGCCGCCGGACACACCCAGCCCATCCACAGGTTCAATGCATCATCCACCAAGATTCCCTGTGCTCCCAAGTCTGCCAACCTACTGATGTCATTGTCTGTAGTCCGTGAATGTTGTCAACTCCATCCTCTCCCGCAGCCTTAACCACCGCCAGTTCCAGGCACTAACGGACCAATTCACCGCACACTATGGTGACCTGTTTTACTCCTGTGAGTCCGCTTGTTGAGTCATGAGCCATGCTTTCCGATGTGCGACCTGCAGCAGGAGATCGCCACCCTTCCTCCGTCAAAAGAACCTCCCCGTGCTGATCATTTTTCCAACCCGCAATGCTTGCTCGTCTGGCCCGCTCATAGATATCACTAACTCACCTAATGACCTCAATGTGAAGCTGCAAGGCAAAACATTCTAGTCACAGACATTATTCAGCACATCACACCGCGCTTTGAAGGTAAAGCTGCGCTTGTTGGAGGCTCAACTGCTGCTGTCAGTTTTATGCATTTTCCGTCGTATTGCGGCTTGTGCACCTGTGACTTGGAACCGAACACTTGTGTTGGTGTTGTCACTTCTTTGCGGGGGAATTTGCCTCCCGTTTCACATGTGGCAGGCCACTGGCTCTGGGCTGCAAGCTGTCACCTCCCCCTTTGACTTCCCTGTGGATGAAGCCCCTGCCCCCCTCGGATGGAGTTTGGTGAGCTTCAGTGGTAAATGACGAACTGAAGGCAAAGTACCGTACCGCTTCTCCACTGCCTTCTCCGTGACCTCGTCCTCCCTTCTAACAAAATTTCCAAATTACATTGAGCATGTAAACGCATCGTTGCCAAGTTTGGCAGCACTTACTGTGTGAACAACTCTTTTAAAAAAAGAATTATCAAGTTCTCTAGCAGTCGCTCCCAGCTAAGGTAACCGCCACCTCAATGACATTCTGCTCTTGCTACCTCATCACTCGATCCAACATTGAAGTCACTTCTCCATGGCAAACAGCACCAACCATCCACAAATGTTGCCATGTCCTCTGATAAAACTGTTTTCTCTGCAGTCACTAGATTTGCATGTTTTTCATAAATTTTCTAGTAATACTAGTCACTGTTTTGCCTGTTTTTCTACAAAATTTTTTGTAATATTTTCCACTGTTTTCTGGCAGTCCACTGATTTGCTGTACACACAACCCTCGTTTTCCCGACCTTATTTCCCGGAATATCGGATTTCCGGTCAAAATCCGAGTCCGGTATATGTCAGTCCCGTTAAATGCCTGGTCCCGTCCGTAAATTGAACAAAGTTGTCCGGCAGTCCGAGCGTCTCCTGTCACCCCTAGTCAGTGTCCGCGCCTCCCCCGGTGGGCAGCAATGCCTCAGCGGTCGTATTGTTTACATTTGGGCACAAGAACACGCAACGGTTCACCTGCACCGGCCTCCGTCTTCCCCACCCCCACTGCCGCCTGGTGCAGGAACTTCTCTGAGACTATTGATACACTTTCTGCTGCATGTCCGCTCTTCCACTCCCACCGTGTAAGTGCTACGTTCTCAACTCCTCGCCCTGACGCGCCACCTGTGACCTGCCCACACCTGTGGCGGCGCTGGCGTCCACACCCTCCCGGCAACATGCTGTCATCCCCTCCCTGTGCCTTCCTGAGGAAGACGGTCACTACCACGCCTGTGATAGCTCCTAGTACATCACCAGGGCTTATAGTGTTCCCGAGGATCCTCCCGCAGGCCCTAAAACAACAACAAGTGACGAAAAGTCCGCGGCGGGTAGTTGGTTATTGGCGGTTGCCGGACAGTAATACTAGATTGATAAACATCCGGGGGATGGGTAATGGCCTCGGACTTTTGCGATTCCCGGACGTTTGCGGTTTCCCTGGACAGTGCTTCCCCCCTATTGTCCGGAAAACGAGGGTTGTGTGTATATCAATATTTCTTGTAATCTAGTCAATGGTTTTGCCTGCTTTTCTATATTTTTTTGTATATTGTTACAAACTGGTTTCTGCAGTCAATGATTTGCATGTTTTGCAATAATTTCTTGTAATCTAGTCACTGGTTTGCCTGTTTTTCTATATTTTTTTTGTATATTGTTACAAACTGTTTTTCTGCAGTCAATGATTTGCATGTTTTCAATAAATTTCTTGTAATCTAGTCACTGGTTTGCTGCTTTTCTATAGAAAATGTTTGTACACTTGTCACTTTTTGGGTTCTTCTTTGCCCTCCGGCCCGCAGGCTACTCCTAGAAGCTTTCTCTGTGCCCTCGCACTTGAAGGTGCCGGCCCCCCGTCCTAAGCAGTGTTTAGAACCCCCACAACAGCCACAACACCCCAACAAACACAAGGGGTCTGGGTTATGTCCAGAGTTATTGGTTGAAACTGCAAATTTACCCTGGAAGCCCACGGGGTGGGCACTCGTGAGAATGTGGGTCCCGTGGTTGTGTGAAATGTTTAAAACTGCAGAGGACGAAAATCCGATGACCCTCCATATTTCACTGGTTGTCAGGCTTAACTGCTGCCCTGATACATGACGGCCACAGTGGGCACTAGCTTTCCATGAGAACACTTATAAGATTAATAGTTACTTCAAAATCTAAATATTCACGTAAAAAGTTCAACAAGAATATGGTCCTTATCATGCGTAATTATGAATTTTTGTCTGGATACCGATTGCATCTAACTGCTCCCTATAAGATAAGAAGTGTCTCAGATACCATATAACTGTTTCAGGGCAGCAGTGAACTTAAAAAACTGAAATCAAGTTAAAAGCTTACCTTCTCTTACCTTACCTAAGGGTTCACGGAGAGTGATGCCAACGAGCGACTAACTTCTGATCTTTCTATAATTTCTGATTGGGGCAAAGGCAAACTTTTTTGTTCAATGTGCCTCAAAAACCCAATTTCTTCACCTAATCTACTCGACAAAACCTACCAGATAACTATCCCCTCTTCTTCATGACACTCAACTGTCCTCCTTCCTCTACAATGAACATTCTAGACTAACCTTTACTAAAAATCTGAACTGGAAATCTTGCATCTCATCTCTTGATAAAACAGCTTCTAGAGTTTAGGTGTCCTGTGGCGTCTGCGTCCTTTTTTTTTCTCTCCTCCCAAAATTTCCTTTCTCTCTACAGGGCCTATCCGCCCAGATGGAGGGATGTCTCACATGTTTCGAGAGGATCCCCTCATCAGTCTCCTAAAACAGGGTTGGTCAAAAGTTTTCGTCTCAAATCCCTCTTTTTACCCGACTGCTTCAATCTTTAAATCACCGCGCAAAGTTGCTTCTCTTGCTTCCCCCCTACGTTTTTTTTCAGCTCACTGCTCTTTGAAATTGCCCAACTGATCCTTTTCCCCCCCCCCGGCCCGCTGCACAAGAATTTTACTATTCTCATCCCCCTTCTGTCCATCTTCCTAATGCTAGTTAATCAGTATCTTTACTTTTCATCCTTTCACTGGTAAACTCTGGAACACTCTCCCCGTTTCTATTTTTTCCACTTTCCCTTGACTTAAATCTTTCAAAAGAAGGTACAAACACCTCCCGAACTAAATTGGCTTTCCCCCCTTTTTATTTATTCTCTTACAGTCTTCTTTTATTTGGGACTGGCAACAAACGGGCTTTGGTTACCCATTTTTGTTGTGCCCCTTTGGCCTTTCCTTTGTGATTAAAAAAAAAAAAAAAAAAAAAAAAAAAAAAAAAAAAAAAAAAAAAAAAAAAAGTAAAATAAATTAAAGTAAAGTAAGTTATTCGTGATTTGCATGCTTTACACCCCTTAAACCCTTTCCGAAGCTGTTCAGGGGACCCCGAAATACACATTTTTTGTATTATATTTTAGTTTCACGCCTCCCTCATTTAACGCATGAGTTTTCGTTCTTGGGGAAATCGTGGGGTTAATGAAAATGCTTAACGAAATTCCATTTTCCCAGACCCCTTAAAAAGTCAGATACGTTTTAC
>JACEEZ010016725.1:0-33997 GCA_016584305.1 Chionoecetes opilio
TAATTGGGTAAAGGGGAAAGGGAAAAAAGGAAAAAAAAAACAAGGTTTAAAAAAGGGGAAAGCATTAACCCCTTTGGGGAAAAAAAACTTTTTTTGGGGGGTTCCCCGGGGTTGCGCCCGGGGTTGGGGTTGGTTTTTCAAATTAAAAAGGGCTGGGCCCGAAGTTTTGGGCCTTTTCGAAAAGGGGCCCCTCCATTTCAAAAGTCAGGTTTGGGGTCTTGACCCCCCAAAAATAGGGAAAGAAATTTTTTTCCCCAAAAATTTTTTTTTTAAAGACTTAAAAAAATTTTTAATAAAATTGAAAGGACGTTGGAAAAAAGGATTTCCTTTTGGAAATTTTCCCCCTTTGAGGGAAAAATTTTTTAGGATTTTTCTTTTTTATGAAAATGGGGGTTTTATAAAATAACAAAAAGGAGGAAAATTTTTTTTGAAAAAATTAAAAAAAAAGAAAAGTTGGTTTTTTTAATTTAAAAACCCTATAAAATTTCATAAAATTTGGGGAAAAATTTTTTATTTTGAAAATTTTGGGGAAATTAATGTATTTTCCCCAAAATTTTTTTTGAAAAAAATTTCTTTTTCCAAAAACCTAATAAAAAAAAACCATAAACCTTATGAGAGCTTTGACCCAGCCCAGTGGAAAAATACTGGGTAGTAAAAATTTGGGTTAAAAAAAAGGCCCAAAAATTTTTTTTTCTCCAAAACAAAAAAAACCTACTTTGGGAAACCCGGAAAAATTTTCCCCCAAAGGCTGTGCCTTTTGCGTTAGATCTTTCCCCGGGGAAAAAAAAAATTTTTACCTTTTCTTTTTAAAGGATTTGGAGGTTGGTAAAAAAACCCAAAGACCAAAATGGAAAAAAACCCAACCAAAAGTTTTTTTTTAAATTGAATTTAACTTTGGATTCTTAAAAAATTGGGTAAAAGGGGGTTTAAAAAATTGTTTTTTGTTTTTTTTTGCCCCAAATGAAAAAATTTTTTATCCCCAAAAAAAACCCTTAAATTTAAAACCCTAACCACCCCCAAACCCCTTTAATCTTTAAACCCCCCACACCCAAAACCCCCAAAAAACACTCAAAAAGAAAAGGGTTTTGGCCAGGGTTGTCTTTTTAAAAAAATTTTTAAAATTAAAATTCCCCCCAAAATAAAAACCCTTGGGTGGTTTCGGCGCTGATTTTTTTTAAAACCCGGGATGGTTGGTTTAAAAAGGGTTTGGCCCTTCCGGGGACAAAAAGGAGGGATCAAAAAAAGCCCATATTTTTACCCGGTTTAAGGTTGGCCCCCTGGCATTCGTTTTTCACCCCGGGGGTTGGGCCCCTAGTTTTGGTTTTTTTTCCCCCTTTTAACCCCGGGGGAAAAACACACCAAATTCCCCCTTTTAAAAAACCCCCTTTTAACCCCCCAAAAATTACCCCATACCCATTTAAAAAATAAAACCCCAAAAAAAAACCCCAGCTGGGTTTTTGGTTGCCCCCCCGCTTTCCCCGGTTGAATGGGCCCCCAAAATTTTTCGTTTTCCGTCCTTAGGTTTGAACCAGGGGGGGACAAGGGGAAGGGGGGTTCCGGGGTTAAGGACTTAATTTTCCGTTTTTTTAATTTTTAAAGGGGCCCCCCGGGTTTTAAGGCCTTTCCCCGGGAAGGGTGGGCGTGGGGGTACCCGTTCCCCGGGGAACAGGGTAGGTTGGCGGGGAAAACCCCCCTTTTAAAACCCCATCCCCTTTTCCCAAAGGGGGAAAACCCCGGGTATTCCCCTCCCTTTACCCCGATTTTTAATCAGAAACCCATCCCCAATTAAAACAAGGGGGGGGCCCGTAAGCCATAATCCAGTTTTACCCAAAGGGGGTTGGGGGGGCCAACAATTTGGGTTCAAAGGGGGGCTTGGGCATCCAAAAAAACCCTTTCTTCCCCTTAAAACCAAAAACCCTTTTGGGTTATGGGTTTTGGGGTTTTCCCCAAATTTTCTTTCCCCTTTCCTTTTCGGAAAACTTTTTACAAAACTAAAAACAAAAAACAAAAGGGGGGAGGGGGTTAAAGGGAACCCTCCCCCTTTCCAAGGGTTTCCCAAGGAAAAAATTGTAATAAAATTTTAAAAAAACCAAAATTTAAATCATACCTTAATAAAAAATGTTTTTTTAATTTTTCCCAAACAAATTTTTCCCTTTTCAAAGAAAGGAAGGCCAAAAGGGAAAAAGGGAAAGGGGGAGGGGGTGAAAAATAAATTAATTTTTTTCCTTTAAAAAACTTGTATTGGAAAATATTCCCCCAATTTAATAAACCCTTTGGAAAATTTTTCTTTTTCCCCCTTAAAATTTTTTTCCCCTCTAAAAAATTTTGATTTTTTTTTCTTTTTTCCTACTTCGTTCTTGGGGCCCCCCTTTAACCAAGACCTTCTTCTCTTCTTTTTTTCCCTCTGTAATTTTGTGAAAAAAAACATTTGAACACTTTTTTCAGGGAAGTGGTTTTATTGTTTTCTTAAAAACACCTCAAAAAGTGGCGTTTTTATACCCCTCAACCCCCTTCCCCCCAACCCAAAACCCAAACCCACACCCGCCCTCCCCCTCACGGGTTTTGTTTTGGGAATATCCCCTGGCAAACACGAACCTTGCAAAGGGAAAAAAATTGCCGCAAAATAAAACTTTTTACTTCCTTTTCCCAGTGTGGGTGGATGTGTTTTTTAAGACGGGCCCTTCTGGGAAAATGTTTTCCTACATTTCCTTTGACACTCAAAGTTTCTCCACCACTGTGGGTGAGCATATTCTGTTAAGATCGTTTCCCTTTCGGGGGTAAATTTTTTCCTACACCCCGGGGACACTAAAATTTTTCTCTCCCCAGTGTGGGGGGAGCATGGTCTGTTAAGAAGCTCTTAAAAGGGAAAAATTTTTTTTCCTACACTCCTGGCACTAAAAAGTTTCTCTCCCCTTTGGGGTGGCATGGGGTGTTTTAAAAGACGCTCTTGTGGGAAAATTTTTTTCAGACACTCCTGGCACTAAAAGGGTTTCCCTCTACCATGGGGGTTGGGGCATGTTTTGTGTTAAGGTTTTGCTCTTCTGGGAAATTTTTTTTTTTCCCACACTCCTGACCTAAAAGTTTCTTAAACCAGTTTTGGGTGAGCATGGGGTGTTTTAAGTTGCTTTGTGGGTAAATTTTTTCCGCACTCCGGGCACTCAAAGTTTCTTAACCAGTGTGGGGGGAGCATTTTGGAGGGTTAAGACTGCTCTTGTGGGAAAATTTTTTTTCCTGAAACCCCTTTGGCCCACTCAAAGTTTCTCACCAGGTGGGTAAAGCTTGGTTTGTTAAGACGGCTCTTGAGGGAAAATTTTTTTCCTACATTTCCTGACCTAAAATTTCTCTCACCAGTGGGGGTGAGCATGTGTGTGTTAAGCCCTGCCTTGTGGGTAAATTTTTTCCCTACTTTTCCGGGCACTAAAAGGGTTTTCTCTCACCTGTGTGGGTGAGAATTTTGTTTTTTAAGATTGCTTTTCTGGGAAAATTTTTTTTCCTGACTCCGGGCACTAAAAGTTTCTTCACCAGTGTGGGTGAGCTTTTGGGTGTTTTAAGACTGCTCTTCTTTTAAATGTTTTCCCACACTCCGGGAAAACTAAAAATTTCTCTCACCAGTGTGGGTGATATGGGGTTTTTTAAAGTGGCTCTTTGCGGGTAAATTTTTTTTTCCTACACTCCTGCCACTCAAAGTTTCTCTCCCCCATTTGGGGGTGAGCATAGGGCCCCCTAATGGGCATCCTTCGAGTGAAAAACTTTGCCACAGTGGTCAAACCTCAGCCTGTCTTGCGTGTAGGGGTGAGGAGTGGGGCAGTAATCCCAAACCCTTGCGGGAGCCCCTTTTTCCACAGTCATCACAAGTGTAGGTGTCAGGGCCCCTCCATTGCAGCCCTACTTCTGCCAGCACCCCTGGGGGGAGGCGGGAAACTGGGCCTGCAGGAACCCCGGTGGGGGGCCCCGAGGATGGAAACCCAAACTTTTCCCCAATACAAGGGAGCCAGGAGGGTCCTTTGGGGTTTGGGCCCCCGACCTGGACTCCCTTTACTTCACCCCCAGCCCCGTAAACATTGGTGGCCGTCCGCACAAAACAGGGAAGTTGGGGTTTTTTTTTGAAGGGGGGCTTTTCCCATTCACCCCCCCAGCTAAAACCCCCGCCGGTTTTTTTGCAAGGGCCCAAAGGGGTAAGGCCGCACAGGAGCCCAAAGCCCCCACTCTTAAAAGGGTGGAGGAGGGGAGTGGGGAGTGGCTAGTGGAAACCTTTAATGCAGGCAAGTGTAAACTAAACCTGCACATCAGGCCCCAAAACCCAAAAAGGGGAATGGGGGAGAAAGGGGGGGGTGGGGAGGGGAGGGGCGGGGTTTTCTCTTTTCTCTCTCCAAAAAAACAGGGAAGGACAGAATATTAAACAGGGAAAATTTTTCTATTCAAATTTAAAAATTTTCTCCCGGAATGTGTAAATCGTGCATAATAAAAAAAAAACTATACAGTAAAAAACTTTCCATTTAAAACAATACAACACAAAAAAAAAGAGAGGGGGATGGGGGGGGGCGAGGTCCAAACCCCGCCATGGGATACAGACCAAAAGACCGGGTTTCCCTCCCCGCCCCCCCTGTCCCAAAAGGGGGATTTTTCCACCAATCTCTTTTACTTTAAAAAAATAAAATAATTAATAGAAAAAATATTTCCCGAAGGAGTCAAGAGAGGAAGGAAAGGGAAAGGGAAAGGGAAAGGGGGGAGGAAGGAAGGAAAAAGGGAAAAAAGGGGAAAGGGAAAAAGGAAGGATGGAAGGGAAAGGGGAAGGGAAAGGAAAGGATGAAGGAAGGAAGGATGGAAAGGAAGGATGGAAGGAAGGGGGAAAAGGGGAAAGGGAAAGGAAAAGGAAGGGGAAGGGTGGAAGGAAAAAAAGGGAAAAAAAGGAAAAAGGGAAAAAAGGAAGGATGGGGAAAGGAAAAGGAAGGAAGGGGGTGGGTTTGGATGGAAGGAAAAAGGAAGGAAGGTTTAAGGAAGGGGAAAGGGAAGGAAAGGAAAAGGAAGGAAAGGGAAAAAAAAGGGAAAGGAAAAGCAATAAAAAAAGGGAAAAACCACAAAAAAGAAAAAAAAAAAGAAAAAAAACCAAGAAAAAAAAAAAAAATATAATTTAATCAAGGGGAAAAAAAATAAATAATAAAAAAAAATAATGTCCCTTTTAAATTTTTTTTTTTCCCCTCTCTCCTTCCCCTTTCTTTTTAAATTAGGCGTTTTCTCTCTCTCTTCTCCTCTCTCTCTCCCCTTTTTGTTACTAATGGGGACTGCTCTCGCTCTCCCCTCCTCACTCTACATAAATTTTTACTACTACTACTACCCTAATTTCCAACAGGGCCGTTCGTACAAAAAGAGTGCCAGATTAAACCAAAACCCCATGAGAACTATCAGGGGGGAAAAAGCCCCTCGGTGATATTTATGTCATTTGTTCATTTTTTAGCCCTAATATGACACAGATGAAGACACAAAAAATAACAAAAGGGCCCCTCCAGATAGCCCCTTCCCCCCCCAAATTTCCTGAAATTTATGCATGAAAAATTGGGAAGTATTAACGCCCCCACACGTCGTACTGCGAAAACAACGTTTTCCGGCGACTTTTGTGTTATCTACGGTTAAAAAATTTCTTCCCCTTTTAATCTGGGGGAAGATGGGGGCTTGTGGGGTGGGGTTGGTGTGTGTGTGTGGGGGTTTTTGTGTGTGTGTTGTTTGGGGGAAAAGGGGGGGAGTAAAGGGCAAAAGCTTTTAAAGTTGAAATTGACCGAAAAAACCTTGGGGTAAAACTGACTCCCCCCCCCCTTCCCGGTTTCCCCGTTTTAAAAAAAATAAAAAAAAAAAAAAATTACACAAAAAAAAAAAATTTTCGCCATGAAAAGTCACAAAAAGTAAAATTTGGGGGGAAAAATTTTCCCTTTCCCCCCCCCACCCCCAAAATCCCCAAAAAAACCAGAATTTAAACCCACAGAAACCCACCAAAATCCCCGAAATATGGGTTAAAAAACCTCTTTTAAAAACCCTTTAAAAAGCCCTTATTAAAGGTGGGCACAAAGGGTTTAAATACGGGGCTATAAAGGTGTGGGGGTGTATGATGTACTCATCGTTAGGTTTTTTTTGGGTTTTGAGATAACTACTTTGTCATTTGTCCCCCAATTGTAAATTGTCGACGTCCATTTCTTGGGGGTTTTTTGGGTTGGCCCTCTTTTGGGGGCTGTGGGAAAAGGGGCGAGCCCGAGAAAGATTTTGGGCTTTCTCTGTCTTTGTCCCGTCGTTTGTCTGTCTCTCTCTATGTCTGTTTTGTTCCTCTTCTTTCTTCTTTTCTGTCCCGTCGTCTGTCCCGTCTGCGTGTCTGTCTGTCTCTCTCTATGTTTTCTGTCTGTCTGTCGTCCCCTCTGTCTGTCTGCATGTCTTTTCGTCCCGTCGTCTCTCTCTCCCCGTCTGTCGGGCTGTTTTTCTCACCCCTCTCTGTCCCCTCCCGTCCTTTTTTTTTCCTTTTTTTTTCGTCTGTCTCTCTCTCTCTCTCTGGGTTCTGTTTTATTTTTTTTTCTGTGTCTTTTTCCCCCCTCTGCATTTTATGTCTTTTCCGTTCCCCCTCTCTCTCTTCGGGCTGTCGGGCTTTTGTCTGTCCCATTTTTTCTCTTTCTTTCTGTGTCTGTCTGTCCCGTCTGTCTCTCTCCTTTTCTGTCTGTTTTTCCCTGGGCTGTTTTTCTCTCTCGATCTCTGTAGCCTACATGGCGCCTGGCGACATTTCCCTTTTCGGGGGGGGGGCGACTAAAAATGTTTATCTACGGTAAAAAGAGAGGAGAGAGAGAGAGAGAGAGATCGTAGTGATGCTTTTTAATTCGGGAATTATTTGGGGGCTGGGGGCATTAGTTTCAGGTGGCGACTAAAATTTAAATACGAAGTTTTCCCCGGGTGATACAAAATAAAAAAAAAAAAATATACCCAATTTTTAAAGCATATTAAAACCCGTCCACACTACCCCCTCACCCTTTTGGGCCCCCTCCACCCCTAACCCCCACCCCCGTCGGCCTTGCCTCGCGGGTTTGCCCAAAGGGGAGGGGCCGATGGCCAAAAAATTTGTGGGGGGCCCCCCACACATTTTTCTTCCCTTTTGGCCCTTTACTCCCCCCTGCTTCTTACCTTTTTTCTCCCCAATTTAAATTTTTTTTCCATAAAAACCCGAAAACAGCTGATTTCTTTTTTCTTAAAAGGGAAAAACGGGGGAAAAAGCATTAAACCCAAAAAAGTGGGAAAAATGGTTTTAACATTTTTTTTTGCTTAATTTTTTAATACCAAAAATTTTTCCCCCCCAAATTTTTTTTTTCTTTTTGTTGGGGGAAAAGGCCAATTAAATTTTTGTTGGGGATTTTTCCAAAAAACTGGGGTTTTTTTTGGGGTGAACCCAAAAAATGTCCGGAAAAAAGGAAGCGCCGCCCCCGGGGGAAAAATTGTGTGGACCAAACCCCGGGGAAACGGGGGCCCCCTTTTCCCTCGGCGGGACCCCGGGGGAACGCCACGGTGGGGCGGGAAATGGTTGGGGACCCCCACCCTGGGTTGGTGGGTGGGGACGGGGCCTTTCAGTTTGTGTAAAAATTTTTCCCAAAATTTTTTTTTAAAAGGGAATTTCTCAAAATGTTTCCTCCCGGGTTTTTGTTTTTCGTACAATGATTTTAAGTTTTTCGGTACATGTACCTGGTGTCGTTTCGTAACTCTAGTAGTCAAGTTCAACTCTAAGCTGAGTGTACGAAACGACTATTGTTTCATATAGACTACGAAACAACTTTTTGGTGTACGAAACAACTTTTTTGGTGTACCTACGAATCTACTGGTGTACGAAACAACTTGTGTACGAACTGACTGCACCCAAATAGATAATTTCATATTATTTAAGTGTACCACAAATATGTATCTAGCCAATTACATTTTCTTTTATAATTTCAAGGGGGTGTGATGCTAACGTTATATACAGCCTAACCATCATTCCAAAACCCTATTTAGGCCTAAATTCATGATCTAGAAGGCTTATAGATCAAACTGAGCCTACATAAATAAAATAAGATCTGAATATTTTTTTTTTTTTTAAACTATTAACCTCTGTCTTTCTAGTAACATTCAACCATCTTGGTATTTCTCCCTATTTAAAGTCAGATTTCACCCATTTATAAGCCTCCCTTCCCTATTTTCCTATGATAAGGGTATGGATAAGGCATTAGGGCACGTGTCTACCCTTATCACAGCCCTGAAAACCCTTAATTTTAGGTCCCCTTAGAGCTAGTGCACTAAGCTATAGGATAGGAAAGATCGCCACCCAGGGCAAACCCTGGGTATACAGGCAACCAATACCCACATCTGGTTAGTGTAACCAGGCTACACTTAGATCTGAAAGAAAAAGAAACACACGTCTGGCAACGCCGTGCCAATCCTGACGAGGCCGGCTGTCCGTCAGCCGGCTCGGAGCCATCATTCTTAATTTTGCCTTCATCGAGTCAACACCTGCTGCGTCTCCTGTAACACGTGTTGTTTCTCTTCAGGCCATATGGTAAGCACCTGCTGTTTTTTTGTGTTTACGTGGGTGTGTGTGAAGATTTTACCCATTCATGCTTCGTAATCCTTCTGTAGGGTTCACGGGCATGAGTGTAGTTTATTCTTCATCCCTGGCCGGGCCCAGCTGTGTCTTAAATATATTTTATTCGGCTGGTGTCTGTGTTACGCCCCAGGGACGCGGCTTTCACCCTTTCTCCCCTGGGCATTATTTCCCCGCCAGGGCGTCCCTGGCCTGACACCTGGTCTGCCACGTGTAAGCTGAGATGGGCGGATGGTCACGTAGTTCTCCCAGCCACGCCTCACCCCCCGCCCGGATCCTCCCAAGGGCTGGTGCGGGGGGTTTGGTGGTCCCTGGTCTGCCACGTGTCAGCTGAGATGGGCGGATGGTTACGTAGTTCTCCCAGCCACGCCCCCCCCCCCGCCCGGACCCTCCCAAGGGCTGGTGCGGGGGGTTTGGTGGTCCCTGGTCTGCCACGTGTAAGGTGATGGGCGGATGGTTACGTTGTTTACCCAGCCACGCCCCACCCCCCGCCCGGACCCTCCCAAGGGCTGGTGCGGGGGGTTTGGTGGTCCCTGGTCTGCCACGCCCCTGGCCTGCCACGTGTGGCTGAGATGGGCGGATGGTTACGTCGCTCTTGCTGGTGCCCAACCTTACCCGCTCCCCCGCCCGGACCCTCCCATGGGCCGGGTAGGGGAGTTGAGCGGTCCCTGGCTGCCATGTCGACCCCCCCCCTCCCCCTCCCCCGACCATCCACCTACCTGGGGGTCGGGGCAGTGCGTGTGGCGATGCAGGTGGGGGTTTGGGGGCGTTTTGTGTTGCGTCTAGTCCCTTTCCCTCTCACTGTTTTACCCTTCTTTTCCAGCGGATCAATTAGAGAGAACTGCAACTCCGAAATGCCAGTGGTCGCTGGCAGTTTTAACTCACAATTTGGTGAAAAGTTGGTCAACTTGAAAGAAAATATGGGCTTATTCCACTTCCAACTTAAAACACAAAAAGTATATTTTAAGAACGATTTTCTTCTATATGTATATTTGTATAGAAGCCTGAGTCTGTAAAACATGTATTTAACCAAATAACCAAGTAGGTTTATAGTTGAGGAGGCGAGGTAAATGTTACTCTATGATATTATATAGTCAATAACGTATGTTAGAAGTTATCTATACCTAGGCAGTCATATTTTCCTGTTATTATTGTGTATCAATCAGATAGAAAGCCTGGAAGTGCAATGAGTCGACGCGTGAAGTCGTAATGTTTTTGATTCAATCTCCCCGCCACAATCTCCCCCGCCCACCCACTCCCCGCCCGGCGTGTCGCCTCCACAATTATAACAAACATTGTCGCAGCAACAAGCCGATTTCGGCATTTTTAATTCTTCGTTTTTTCCAAGGCATTGCTTATTGTATTTTGACAAGCGTTTGCCGGGACGCAGCAGTACTGTTTTAGAAAACAGGGGTGAACCTCACCCAAATTTTACATGCCACAATATACATGTAAAAAATATTTAAGCTTTGCTACTCGAGGCGAGTAATTTGAAAAAAATTGCTATTATAGAACGTTCCTCGTAATGCATGTCATCCATATAATTAGTGGAACAACAGAAGAACTATTTTTTTTGGTATTCAGATGCGGTGCATCAATATTTATCGCGAAATTAATTATGAAAAATATTAGTCGCGGAGGGAAAACGCAGTAGACCAACCTTTGAGTTAAAACTGCCAGCGACCGCTGGCATTTCTCGAGTTTCAGTTCTCTCTAATTGTGAGGCCCAGGGCTGCTCGGTGTCTTTTAGGTCCCGAGGCCACAAGCTCTGCTCCTCGCACGCCCCGTGCCTTCTGTCGGACCTTTTTCGTCCCGCCGATTGCCCGGTATGCTTTTGGATGGCTGCCTCTCCCTCCCGGAGGGGGTGTGCCCTGCTTTTACCGGCGAGGCCTATGCTGACCTCAAGGAGTGGTGGTCGAAGGCTTTGAAGTCTCGCCAACGCAGCCCCCTTCCGTCTGTCCTGGGCGGACCGGTCCCCTGGTTTCTCGGCTGGGCCTCGCCAAGTCGTCCATCTCCTCCTCGTCTCGCACCTCCCGACCCCCTGCCTCTGCTTCCATGAGCTCGGCGTCGATCGTGCTGACGGTGGAGCAAGATCTGGCGGTCTCCTCAGTCCCTCACCATGGATGACTTCAGTGAACTCCTTCATGGCAAGAATGGAGGTCCACTTAACTTCTGGGTCCCATTCTCCGACGCCGAGGCGTCGCAGGTCCCCATCGCCTGCTTCCCTCTCACCGGTGCCTCCTTCTGAGTCTGTGGTAGTCGAGGATGACTACCTGGTGTGCTCCGACGGGGAAGAGGATGCTGCCCTACCCGTGCCCAAGCGACGACGGTTCGGGGACTTCCGCCCCCTGGCTTCCTGTCCGCCGGGCCCTTCCTCCGCTTTTCTTCTGAGGTGCCTTCTGGGTGCACTTCCCCTCGTCCCGCTGCGGAGGATGCCTTGGGACTCCCTTCTTCTTCCTCCGTCCTGTTTACCTGGGAAAACCAATGCCCCCGTCGATTGCTTGTGAGACGGTTTGACGGCGGCTTGTTGCCATCGGTCGTCTGGAGGACGGCTCGTGGGGCCCAGTTCCGGACTTGGAGGTGCGTCGCTCCCGGGAGGACGGGTCAGGAGTCCTACCTCAAACCGCCGGATTCCTTTCTCTCGCCTGAACGCTCCCTCGAAGCGCCTGCGGTTTCTTCGGCCGGCCGCTTTGGATGCTCTGGCCTCCTTACTGGCTGAGCTAGTTTGGTTAGGGATGGCTTCCCGTGCGTGGAGGGAAAGCCCGGATGCCAGGTGGCTTTCTCTCGGGGGCCAAGAACGGTTGCCCGGGATGAAGGCAGGCCTAGACCCTGCCGAATTTGTGGAGAGCGGTACCACCAGTGTAAACCCGGGGTCCTTCTCCGTCCTGGGCCCGATCCCGGTTCTCCCGGCCTCTGGTGGCTTTCCACGTGTGATGGTTTGATTTCCTCCGGGTGTCCCGGCTTTCTGCCAAGGACCTCCCGTGGCGGGCGCAACCGGTGAAGGAGGAGCTTTTTCGCCGGGACTTTCAGGAGCGGCAACCGCCCCCCTTTTTGACCTCTTCTGTTGCCTTCTTCAGTCAGCTGGCGGAGTGGCTCTCCTCCCTCGCCGTGGATCACACTTCCCTCTCCCCGGCCCCCCGGGTTTCGGATGTGTGTCGGGCTTTGTCGACTGCCTGTGATGCGTTCGGCGCCTCCCTCCTCCCAACGGTCCGCCCTGCCATTGACAGGGCCGTCACTGCCCGCTTGGCTCTTCGGCGCGAGGCCTTTGGGGGCCTGCCGGAAGCTGACTCGACAGCAGATTTCCGGTTTAGTCCCTTCGATTGGGAGGTCTTGTCGGAGCCCTCCTTGCAGCAGTGCCCTCGCCTCAATCCCCCCCACCGTCACTCTGGTGTCTACTCCGGCCCCCAGACCGTCTCGGCCGGGGGTTCCCGGGGAGGGGGTCCAGCAGTGTTCGTCGGGGCTCTTCTCGTCGGGAGGGGCAGTCCAGGAGTGCTCACCCCCGTGTGGATGGCCCCCAGGATCCTCGCGTCCCAGTCGGGGTGGGCCTTCCGGGTTCGGGGGCTCTGGTCTCGGGCCTTTCGCTCGGGGCCCGCTACGGGTCCACAAGCCTTCCTCCAAGGGTCGCTCTCGCTTCTGAGCCTCCCTTCCAGGGCCTCCTGTCCGGGTTTCGGGCAGCCTGGCCGCAGAAGAGGTTGGGCCCGCCAGGGTGGTCCGAAACGGTCTTTCTTGGCCCCCGGATTGCCCTACCGCCCCTTCGGCGACCTCCTTCTTGGATGCCGGTCTCCACAGTGCTCGCCGCCCACGTGTCGGACATGCACTCCTCCGGGTAGTGGAGAAGGCGGGGGAAAGGTCCCTTTTTTTCCCCCTTTTCATCGTACCCAAGAAGGACTCTTCGAAGGGGCGGCTTATCTTGGACCTCAGCCGCCTAAACGGATTTTGTGCGCAAACCACCGGTTTCCGTATGCTGACCTTGGCCCAGGTCCCCTTCGGCTGAGGCAAGGGACTGGATGGCGTCCCTCGATCTCAAGGGCCCCCTACTGGCATGTCCCCATTCATCCTCGGTTCCGGCGCTTCCTGGGCCCTTTCCCTGGGGATCGGACACGTGGGAGTTTCCCCAGACTGCCCTTCGGCCTCCCATCGCTCCGAGTGTTTTTTACACGGCTCACCAAGGTAGTGGCTCAGCGGATGGTGTCTGCAGGGGTGAATTGCCTCATGTATTTGGACGATTGGCTGGTGTCCGCCCCGTCTCAGGAGGAAGCGGTTCGCATGCTGGACCGAGCTTTGGCGGTGGCGGGGGAGATGGGGTTCCTAGTTTAACAAGGGAAAATCCATCCTTACCCCCTCTCCCCACATTACTTGGCTGGGCATGCAATGGACCCCCCGTTCGGCTGCGGTCCGCATTTTCGGGGGAAAATGCGGCCAAGCTTCATCAACGCCTCTTCCGGGCCTCGGTGTCCCCTTTTTTGTCAAGGAGGCATTGGAGTTTCCCCTTCTAGGCTCGCTCAACTTCGCCGCAGAAGTCACTCCCCTAGGCCGCCTTCGTCTCCGTCGCCTTGTCCGGGTGGTGAACACAGCCGTTCCGGTACGGCCCCGCGACTTGCTCCGGCCCTCCCTCCCCTGGCCCTCACACTACTAGACGAGTGGTTGGTGGAGGGGCGGTTTCTCCCGGGACCGGGGGGTGCCTCCGCCCCCTACGGTCTTTTGTGATGTTTGGATGCGTCGGACGTCGGGTGGGGGCTACCAACCCTCCGACGGCCAGCAGGGTTTTCGGCGGGGGGGGTCCCGGGGTGGAGCGCAGACTCCACATCAACGTCCCAAAAGCTGCTGGTTCCTCTTCTCTTCCTCCGATCGAAACCGATCCCAGAAGGGACGGCTCTCTGCTTCGAGATGGACAACATGGTCGCGGTCCACTGTCTCGCCCGCCAAGGGGCATCCAATCCGCCCTTCTGTTGTCCCTTTCGGAGCGATCTTCGGCCTGGCGGCCCCCTTTCCACCCTTTATCTGTCTGCCAGGTTCCTGCCGGAGTGGAGAATGTTGTGGGCCGACGCCCTGTCTCGCTTCCGGGGCTCGTCGGTGGAGTGGCGCTTCGCCGGAGCGCTTTTGCGGCCTCTCTGTCCCGCGGTTGGGGGCACTCCGGAGGTGGACCTCTTCGCGTCCCGCCGCTCTGCCCAACTACAGGCCTTTTTGACGAGGGGGGGGAAAGGACAGCTGCGGGAGGCCCGGACGCCCTCACGAGACTGGAACAGGTGGCGCCATGTTTACCTGTTTCCGCCTCCCTGCACCAGTGTCCTCCTGAAGGGATGCAAAAAACTGCGTTTCCTACAGGGGCAAGGTGACCATGGGGCTCCCCTCTGGCCGGCGCAACCGTGGTTCTCCGAACTGAAGGCCTGGTGTCCCTCCCCTGTTCCTCTAGAGGCCCTCGCTTTGTTGGAGGAGCTCCCGGCCAGGCTTCTTTTCCCCCTTGAAGCTACACGCCCGGAGTTTCTCCGTACCTCTCTCCGTCGGACGGTCTCGGACGCGGTAGCGGAGGACATGTTGGCGGCACTTCGCCCGTCCTCTACCCGGGCAGTATCAGTCTCACTGGAAGGCCTTTCAGTCGTTCCTCAAACCCCAAGGGCCTCCGCGACGTCCTCTGAATCGGTTCGTCCCTGGATTTCCTCTCCTTCCTGGCCCACGACCGTGGGGGGTCCTCCGCTACCTTTCCACTCACCTAGCGGCCCTGGCTGACCCCCTCAAATACGGTTGGGTTTGGTCCTGTGTAAAAGCCCATTATTCGGGAAAATGATTAGTATGAGTATTATTATTATAAAAAATTTCCCCAGTTATGTCCCTTTTAAATAATTCTTTTCTCATTTTTACATGACTCATCGTATTTCTTTCTTTCCGCCATCTTTTCGTCTCAGTTTGGCCATCCTAGACGCCATTTTGTTTTCTTCTTTTTGTTCTATCACCCCCCATTTCTTTTCCTCGGTCTTCCATTCCCCCCCGATATGCCGTATGCAGACACAATCCGTAGGAAAAATTATTCTGCGTCAGTAATAACTAATGATGTCAGATCCTTTTATCTTTTGCCAGCCATCTGGTTAGACCAAGAAACTCTCCCAGAGTCTTAACGTTTTTTCAAAATAATCCCTATCGTTTTCGTTATGGTCATATATGGACGTGGTAATAAAGATACACGCTAAAATGAAAACCTACCAAATTTCTATGCTTCATTTTCACCCTCTCACTCCCAAAATGTGTTCGGATAGTAAACGGGCCCACAAATAATACCTGTCTTGGTTATTAGACTAGGCATATTAAATTCTCCAGTAATCAAAGTAAAACAGGTTTATATTATAAGCCACATGTTCTTTTATACGCAAGTTTCATTACTTAATAGTTTTTTTCGGGTTTTATTAGCTTTTCATTTGTGGTCACGGTGGGACCATTCAAACAATTCCCTTTTGGGCGAGACAGCCATAACTTCGTGAGACGCTCAGTCTCCATCCGTCCTCCACCTAGGTAAGATTTTAACAAATTCCGCTTCTGTTCCCCCCCCCTTTCTTGTTATCATTATTGTTATCTATATTTTCAAATATGGGGTATCTATGTTTAGTGTACGTTAACGTACAGAGGTGCACCCATCCTTATAAGTATTATTAACCCAAGGGGTCTCCATCCGTCCTCCACCTAGGGAGAGGCTTCAGCGGGGGGCGTCCCACGCCTTCCTCTCAAAACCATGGTCATTGTGTATCCACACATCCAACTCCTTATTCTTACATTCTCTTTCCTACTATATATTTTAAGGTATACCTATAGTGCTCAGTCGATGGGTATATAAGTGGTAATTCTAAGTGATTCTGTAAGGAATTATGCTCTATTGTAGCTTGCCCGTTTTCCAGATTAGAGTTTATGGGATGTTCTACGATCTCAAACAGCAATAATGTTTCAGGGCGAAAAAATAGGAGGTTTTTTTTCAAATATATTTTTCTTGTGTTATTAAAAAAACTCGGTATTATTCTGTATTGAAATAATTTCCCCCCACATTTCCAAAGGTTCCGCCTTACTTGGTATAATTCCACGTACCATCACGACTACCAGATCAATCTAATATTAATATTAATAAAACGGCCCAGGGAGAAATCCATTGAACTCTCCCCGGGGGCGGGTTTTGGCACTTAATCCCAACCAAAACCCTTTATTCCTTCCCTTAAGATACCCCCCTTTTTTCATACTTCCGTAGGGAGAAGTGGTCAAACTATAATCATATAGTAATCAAAAAGACTAAGTCAAATCCTTCATTTAAAGTTGTAATCTTTTAAAAAATATCCCCAAAAAATATCATTCAATAACTTTGCCCTTTAAAAAACCCCCATACCTAAAATCCCCAATTTTCCAGCAACACCCCTGTACGGGCGTTCTGGCCCTGTTGAAGAGGGGTTTGTTCCACCAAAACCCCCCTCCCCCGTCGTCCTGGTTTCCCCCCTTTTGCCCTGGAGAAGGGTTTTTCCCCGGTTCCTGCAGGGCGACCATTTGGGTCGGACGCTGCCCGGACCCGCTCCTTCAAAGGCCTTGTTACTGGTGGCCCTGGCTACGGGGTTTTCGGGCTTCTCAGCTGAGGGGGGCTGACCCTTTCCCCCCCGGGACGACCTTCCGCGGGACGGCTCCGTGTCTCCCTCTCCCCTCCCCAAGGTGCGGGTAAGAACGAGCGGGAGGGCACCGTCCCCCAAAACCGGTCTCGTTCCGGCTTGGTCTGCTGGGGGCGCCCCCAGACCCCCCTTTTGGGCCCCGGTTTTTGGCGCTCCGGGGTTACCCTGGATGCTTCCGAGCCCTGGGCGGGGTACCTGCGTTCCTGTTCCCCGATCCTGTCCTGGTCGTTTTCCCCCACCACCAGGGGGGATTGCGGGCCCGGCCCCGGGCGTCATCGGTCGGCGGATCCGGGTCACGCCCCCTCGCGCCCATGAGCCGGGGTATTGCTCCGTCTCGGCCTTCCTCCGCACCCTTTCCCTTGGAGAGGGGACGGGAAGGGGGACAGTGGAGACGGCCTCTGCTTCGGGGCGTTTCCTGTCCCACTCCGTGTGGATTCCCCCTGTGTTCCCCCCCGGACCCCTTTCCGTCCGGAGGGGCTGGGGTGGTGGACCCCCGGGGCCCCTCCCCATTGACGTCTCCGCTTGATTGGGTGAGTATATAGTGGTATCGTTTTGTTCTTGTGCAGTTGCTCTTTTGCCCCCCCGCGGGGTCGGGGGCTTTTCCCCGTCTCCAAGTGGCGGGCTTAGTGCACTGCTCTAAGGGACCAAAAGCGGCTTTGAAGTATGAAAATCTATTTCTGGGTCCCCTGACGAGCTAGTGCCGGCCTTCGGCCTCCCACCCTTCCTTCCCCGCCCGTTTTCCCCCCCCCTCTCCCCGGGGATGATTATTGGGATGGTTATGATGGCCCGGCCGGGTGGCGGACACCGGCCTGTCAGGGTTGGGGACGGCGTTGCCAGACTTGTTTCTTTTTCTTTTTGATCAAGTGTAGCCTGGTTTTTAAATAAACCCAAAGTGGTATTGGTTGCCCCGTATACCCAGGGTTTGCCCCCCGGTGGCGATCTTTCCGATCCTATAGCTTAGTGCACTAGCTCTGTCAGGGGCCCAAAAAAAAGGTTTTTATACTTCAAAGCCGTCAATATCAATAGAATAAAAAAAAAAATAAAATAATTTTTCCCCCCTTTATAGTACTCCCCGCTTTACTTTCATTCCGTCTCATTTAAAAACCCCCATTTACCCCAAAAAAACCCATTTTAAACCCCCATTTAACCCACTCAGCTAAGATAATAGGGTACGCCGTAAACAAAAATTCTTTTTTCCTCAACTTTGGCATGCCCAAATTTCCTATGTAAAAAAAGGAAAATTTTAAAAACATTTTATCTCCTTCCATTTTTGCATTTGAGCAATTCTTACTATGCAAAATCGCACTTTTATATTTCATCCCTTTTCGAAAAATGCTTAAATGAGTACGAGTGTCCGGTTGGTCCCGTGTATTGCATCATGCACCAATTGAGTTCCAAATGACTACGTGGTAAGCTTTTCGACTTGGTTAAACAGGCGCTACACACATGTCACGCTCTACGCGGGCCCAAACGTGTCCCATCATGCCCTTTCTTAGCCCTGAAGCGGGGCATGGTCTACGGTGGGGGGCCCCCAGCCCGGATAAACCCGTCTCTGGCCTGCTGCCCCCCCACTGCTGCCGCCCCTCGTCACCTCTTCACGACTTTTTCGGTGCTCTGAGTGTGGAAAAGGAACCCCGGAACCCCTCGTACGGCTTGACCAGGATCTCCTGGATCTGATCCCCGGACAGGAACAGGTGAATCCCGGCTCGTGCCCGGGCCGGCTGCCAGCTGATCAGTTCTGCAAGCGGTGGCGAAAAGTTAGTTTGGGTGTGATGCGAGGTTTTACATGGTGTCCCTACTCCTCGCCAGCCCTCAGCTTAAAAAATCTGGGTCCGCGAACCTGCGGTCGTCCTCACTCTGATCGCCCCTCACAGAGGACACATTTGATGTGCGAACATGTCCTGCCCGCACGTAAAAGGGTCACAGCTGTTTGGACCTTCTTGGGCTGCGACCTCATCACCTGAGCTGCGTGGGATGTGCTTGGGGCCGTCCTCTAGTCTGTGGTGAACCTTGATGTCGTAGTGATTTGAAGTACACCTGCGGGCAGTACTTGACTAGGATTTCCGGGTGTTCGTTCTTTGCCAGTCAGCCCTGCTTTTGGTCTACATGTACACGAGGGACTGGGCTGGGAAATCCACTGGAGTGGTACCCCTTGCCACACTTGATCTCCTGCAGCTCGGAGGGGAAAAACCCCCCGCTTCACAGCCGGACCAGCTGGTAGGAGACCTGCTGGTCAGGGGACATGTTGCCCAGGATATATTTCCCGGTTCTCCGTAATCTTCCCCGCCTGGCAACTTCCTCTAAACCTGCGTTGTACTGCATCTCATTCACGCTGGACAGCAGACTGCACACTGCCCGTGAAAAACCTGTCGATAGGAGGCCCGTCCTGCTGGTGATAAGGGGGCGCAGGGGCAACTCGTTTGTGTCAAAAACGCATATACTCCAGAAAGAGCTTGCTCCAGCATCTTCTCCCAAATGGGCTTTAGTACCACCCTTCCACCCCGTTTTCCCTATTGAGTCACCTTGCAGTACGATCAGTGAGTCGGTGGGGTCGTATGTCACCACAGATCATAAGAGCCTGAGCCCCTTGAACCAGGCTTCTCAGGTGGACCGGGTCCTCTGGTACAAAGTGCCAAAAGGACCCCTTTCCGATGGCCCTCTGTCATGACACATCTCCTCCCCAAATCAACTTGGG
This sequence comes from Chionoecetes opilio, assembly GCA_016584305.1. Taxonomy (NCBI): domain Eukaryota; kingdom Metazoa; phylum Arthropoda; class Malacostraca; order Decapoda; family Majidae; genus Chionoecetes; species Chionoecetes opilio. The sequence continues at coordinate 18,923 of JACEEZ010016725.1, forward strand.
GGCAGTTTCCCCTAGCTGTCGGGGCCCCATCGCCCTGGTCTTTCCTTTTCCCCTCGTAGCCCCAATCCAAATATTGGTACCCCCCGGTTGGGTACCCGTATAACAAAAATTCTTTTTTCACTTTGGCATGCCAAATTTCCCATGTAAAATGGAATTTTAAGCATTTTATCTCTTTTCCCAAATTTTTCATTTGAGCATTTTTCTATGCAAAATCGCACTTTTTGCATGTTTTTTCATATAAAAATAAAGTCCCTTTTTGCATAGCAAGAATGCTCACACCAAAAATTTTAAGAGGACAAACCCCCCTTTTTAAAAATTTAATTTACACAAGAAAAACACCCCGCCAATTCGAAAAAATTTTTTTTTCACTTTTTATTGACCTAAAAGGCGTACCCTAATAGTAAGGCATTTGGGCACGTGTCTACCGTTTTTCACGCCCTGAAAACCCTTTTAAAAATGAACAGAATAAAAAAGGGAAAATAACCTAATTCCTCCCCCTTTCCTTTCCCAAATATTGGGGCAGTCAGTTCGTACCAAGTTGTTTCGTAACCATTGTTTTTGTACACCAGAGATTTGTACACCAAAAAATTGTTTTGTATCTATGGGAAAAAATGTCGTTTCGTACACTCGCTCAAGTTGAACTTGAGTAGTAAGTTCAAACACACCAGCAGATATGTAGAAAAACTCATAACAGTGAGTTACGAAAAAACTAACAAAACTGGGTACGAAACCAAAAGTGTGTACGAAACTCCCTGTAACCACATAATTCTGATCTAAAAGCCTGTAGATCACACGAACCTTATAAGCCTATTTCGATCTAAAAACCCAGAAACACAAGACGGGGGCCTCCCGGGGGCCCCCCCGTTGTCATCCCGGGGGGCCCGACGGGAAGTTACGACTAGGGCCGCTGGGGATTTGCTCAAGGCTCACCGGCGGGCCGCTTCAGCGGCCCCCCCGTAGGGCATATGCCCCTTTGCCGTGTTATATTTTCTGATTTTGGGGAAAATTTTATGGTTTTACTTTCTAAGTATATTGCGAATAGTAAAGTTTTAAGGGGGGTTGCACAACCATTTGCCCATTAAAAGACTAATGGGGTTAAAAAACTTATAAAAAAAATTACATTCTTTCAATATACTTTGAAAGTATAACCATAATATCCTATGTCTTATCCATAAACGATGAAAAGGAATATAATTGCTATGGACTTGTTTTTTTCATAAGTACAAAAAACATTTTCGTTTTGGGTTTACACTGGTGTCCGTGGAACAGTCATGTACAGCCATGTAAAAGATATTGATTGCGGCGAACAACATAACAACATCCATCTCTTGTGCGTTTTCCAAGTAACTGATTTCACGGGTCACTGGCACAACGCTGCCGAGGAATTCCTAAAAAAAAGTGTCGTACTGCAATGTTAACTTTTCCCCTTTTTATTTAACCTGGGAATGACTTTTCATCAGTTTTCAAACCTTTGATTATCATCCAATCAAAAGTCTATATTTTGTGTTCTTATCTCTCAGCACGCGTTAGGAAAAACTTTGTTTTGGGGTTTTAAAACTTTCGTCCCCCTACCCTAACACCATACACAGGGCCCCGTTTTTCCTGCTCTATCTCCTGCCCCTCCTTTCTGTCCCCAAAAGCCCTAAAACCCCTACACAGGCCCCCTCTTTCTGCTCATCCCTGTCCCCCTCCCTCGCCTAGGACTGATACTATTTATGCTATAAGCCTTTCCTCGACTCCTATACTTGTTGCATTCCCAAAACATGTTTTTTACGGTTTTCTTTCTCCCCTACCCCCGCAGCACAATTTGGTTCTCCATTTTCCCCGTTCCTTTCCGTTGATTTCCAAGTCCGTTCTTTCTTTATAGATAAATTACTCTATCCCCCCTACTGCCAGTCACCCCCTCTGGTTTTTTTTTCCCCCCTGTACCCTGCAACGTTTTTTTCCCCGGCCCTTCCTCCTGCCTTTAAATAGCGGCAGGGGGTTCCCCAAACCCTTTTTTCCCCGTTTTTTTCCCCTTTTTCCCCCTGTTTTCCCTCCGATTTCGATCCCCCCCCTTTATGTACAAAGGGAATAAAGTAGCCAAAAACAACTTTTTTGCTTAAAAAACAAGTTAAAAGACACTATCCTCATATCTATATACACTAAGAAAAAAGAAGTCAATAGCTGAACTCTGACCTAAAAAAAATTTTTTCTGTCGACTAAATGCTATAATTTAGATGTCCCCCAGGATAAATTTTTCCCTTTTAAAACCTGAAATTTCCCCCCCGGGGGAAATTTCCCCCAGTTTGGGAAAAACGAACTAGCCCATTTTTCTCAAATTTTCTTTTTGATATCTTTATCTCCATCTTGTTCCATTTTTTTCTCCTTTTTTCCACCCCAAAGTTTTTTTTTTTTTTTTCTTTTTCCCCTTTCTTCCATTTTCCCCTTTTTTTGAGTGCGGCCAGTGCTCGAGGCAGAAGACACGTACACTTCACTCCGGCCGCAGTCGACGGCATGTGGAACGTTATACGCACACTGGCTCAGCAGCTGGCAGAGCTGCAGGAATGACAGGGGGGACTGGGACCTGGAAGCTTCCCCTTACTTTGACCCTGGCATACGGCGGCAGGAAACATGAGGCTCACCGGTTACTCAACCTGCCAGGATCTATGTGTGGCAGGGAGTTGCGGCTACCACTTGGACCGCATCACCGGACGGCGCCCGACGAGGGGATATGCAACTGCTTTTACCACACCTTATGCCGCTGCCCTAAAAGAACGGAGGAGGAAATACAACCACAAGTCCGGAGGTAATCTCCAGATAGCGGGAGCGGCCATGAAGACCCGCTCATGACCGGCATTATGATGGGCCGGTTATTTCCAGGACTCAAGGGCAGCAAGTGGGCGTACAATAGGGTACGACGTATAACAAAAAATATTTTCTCAACTTGTGGTAATGCCAATTTCCCTATGTTAAAATGGAATTCACGACTTTTTTTCTTGATTTTATATCTTTCAATTTTTGCATTTGAGCGCATATTCTTACTATGCAAAATCGCACTTTTATCATTGCACCCTTATCGAATAATGCTTAAATGAGTACGCAGTGTCCGGTTGCCTGTGTATTGCATCATGCACAACTATGAGTTTCAAATGACTAGGTGGTAAGCTCTTTCTGATCAGTTGGTTCATCAGGCACTCAACATCACAGGGTTCACCAGGCCCTCTAATTTCGGCCTAGAACGTGTCCACCATGTCCTTCCTAGACCTGAAGCAGGGCATGGTCCGTCCCCGGTGGTGGGCCCGAGCCCTGTGATGATGCCCGTCTCTGGCCTGCTGCCCCACAACGCTGCCGCAAGCCCTCTGTAACTGCTCACGGACTTTTCGGTGCTCTGAGTGGGATAGAGAACCTCCGGATACCTTTCGTAACGGCTTGACCAGGATTCTCCGGATCTATCTCCCGGACAAGTGAACAGGTGAATGCCGGCTCGTGCACTCTGGCAAGGCTGCCAAGCTGTATCAGTTGTCTGCAAGCATGGGGCTGACCAAGTTCAGCTCTGTGTGTGATTGCGAGGTCTTACACTGGTACTGTCCCCATACTCCTCGCCAGCCTCAGCTTCAAAATATGGGTCACGGCGAAACTTGCGCGTCGTCTCTTACTTGACTCGCAAGCCTATTGGGACGGACACATTTGAGTGTGCGAAACCTTTATGCTCTGTCCGCACGTGAAGGTCACAGATGTTTGGACCCTTCTTTGGCTGCGACCTCATCACTCTGAGCTGCCGTTCGAAGGATGTTATTGGGCCGTTCCTCTAGTCTGTGGTGAACTTGATGTCGTTATAGTAGAGTTTGAGTCACCTCGTAGGAGTATTTGAATAGGATTTCCAGCGGTTGTTCAGTTTTTTTGCCGAGGATTAGTCCATGCTTTCTGGTCCCATGTACCTACGAGCGACGGGCTTGGGTGAGCCCATCTGGAGTGGGACACCTTGACCACACTTGATCTCCTGCAAGCTCGGATAGGAGAACGCCCGCTTCACAGCCTGGGACCAGCTGGTAGGAGACTGCTGCCGTCAGTGACATGTTGACCAGGATATACTCCGGTATCTACCGTGACGATCTTGTCACCGCCTGCACTCTCTTGAACTCTGCGTTTTCGTACTGTAATGCTCATTCCGCTGGACACAGCAGACTGACACTGGACCGTGAAGCCAGTGTCAGAGAGGTAGGCTCGTCGATGATGGTGATAAGGTGCGCGCAGGGGCAACTCGTTTGTGTGCAACACGCATTATACTCCAGAAGAGCTTGCGTCCCCAGCATCTTCTCCAAATGGGCGTGAGTAGTAGCACCTCTTTCCACCCATGTTGGCCATAGTTGAGTCACCTTGCAGTAACGATCATGATGTCTGGTGAGTAGTATGTCACCAGCAGATGATTAGAAGAGCTGAGCCACCTTGAACGCAGGCCTTACAGGTGGCACCGGGTCCCTCTGGTACAAAGTCGCAAAGTACCTTCCCAGATGGCTCTCTGGACTGTCACATGCTCCTCCCTGAAACTTGGGTTGCAGTTTCCCATAGCTGATCGGGCACCATCGCATCTCGGTCGTGTCCTTCCTCCCCATCGAACCCAATCCAACTATTTGGTGGACCGCAGTCCACTGCCCGCACACCTTGTTCGCAGCCCTTGTAAGCGTGTAACTTCCCCTCCTTTCGGCCCCTTCGCATGGTCATAGAGCCAAGGTCCAGCACCGCCTGCTCTGCTGGTAGGAAAATCCGGCCTAAGGAGCGATTTTCGTCCAGGTCGGCTACATAAACGGTGTAGTCCTCGTAGTCTCCGCCGACCTGAGAAATTCTCGCCTTTACCGGTTCCCCTTGACTTCGTGCAGTGGCCGGTGACCACGCACAACTGTTGTTTGGTGGCTGAAGTTCTGAGATGTCCACCAAGTCCGCCTGTACGAACTGGCGCTCCGGCACCCGTGTCTACCGTCAGGCTACAGTGGCCTCCCGTTGACTTGCCCCTGTACATGCACTGTAGTCTGGCGCCGTTAGAGCGGCACACTCTTTACCTGGAGTGGTACCTCTGGTAGTATTGGCTGGTGTTGGACCCCCGCTCCCATGCCAGTTACAGAGTTCCCGCGGCCTCCGTTTCCGATGGCCAGAGTAACAGTTTTGTGGACACTCACTAGTGCGGTGAGCCTGCCCACAAGCCAAGCACGCCACGGCTTGTTACTGGTACCTGGCGGTGTTACTACCTCTGGTGAGGCGCTTTGGCGCCTCTGCCGAGGGCATTCCCTCTTCCAGGACATTGCTGTCAATAGCGGAAACAGTTGCCGTGAAGAGCTCCTGGAGAATATTAGGGCTAGATGGGAGCGACTGGGACGTGCCACTTTCCTGGCCTTAAACATGGTTCTCGGCCGGTTATCTGTGTCGGGACACTTCATCCTCCCGACTAGTCTCAAAAAAGGACTTCCATTTCCATCTTCGGGCCAGGGTTGCTGCAGTCCTCCACGTGTGCCTGTTGAATGTATATCTTTATTTGTGTATGTTCACCGCATACTACAAATTGGTCTCCGGAGGAGGGAGTGATCATGTCCTCGCATGCCCCCGGGTACGCCCGACTTACTAGCTGCTCAAAGTCCTGCCAAGTGCGGCAACGACTCTCCAGGATTCCTTAGTCTGGCCCGGAACCTGGCCCTATACACCTCTGACTGTGCTGGTGTCGTACCACCTCTACGTAGCAACGACAAGACGCTACCTGTAGAGCGTCCTGCTTTACGAGCCGGCAACTGGTTCAACACCCCCAAACGCCGAACCCTTCAACGCTCCCACAAGCTGCACCGCCCTCATAGCGGCTCCAGCCCAGGCCTCGGCCAACAGCTCAATTACTCGTGCACGGTAGGCCTCCCAGGACCATCAGTACCGTCACTTTTTTTGGGACCCTTTCGGACACCTCACAACGACGAAGACGTAGGGATCCTTGTACCTTATGGGATGAAAACGTGGCGGGGATGAGGTTGAGGAGGCGTGGGAAACAGCACTTTTCGGTTGTCGCACGCGGGCAGGCGGCCACCTGAGGAGCACGCCGCCACCTTTTTGCACCCAACACTGCTCCCCCTCACTGTCTGAACCAAACCATCGCTTGGCACTACACGGTTCTCCTTCACCCAGTCCTGCGGCACCTTCACCCACATGCCCTGATAACCACCCACGCCCCCGCACCAGTTCTCACTGATGTAGGTTTTCAAGTCAATGGCAGCTGCCCCATTCCTTCCTTCACCTCACTTTTCACCCGCTCAAATGGTTATCTGTCGTTAAGCCACTCTTATGTGTCATTTTTTTACCCGCCCTCAACGCCTCTATAACTATGCTCGTCCCAGACCTTCATTTATTTTTCAGCCTACGTGCTATGGGCGGTCGAGCCTTCCACCCATCCGCGTGTTAAAACCTGTCAAACATCTTCTGTTTGTGAGCCAATGGGCTTCGTCTTGAGCCCGTGTCATTACCGGCCTGTGCTCGTAATGCCCCAAGACGTCAGCCAGAGTTGCGCTGTTCACACCCTTCCGTGCTCCATCGGTGTGCCGTATCCTTGGCGCGCCTGCCGTACCTCTAGGCCCGTGCCGTACGGCATGGCCCTCACTCTACGGCGTGACCAGAGCACACAACAAATCCCATCCTGACCCACTGTTACCAAACCTCGACTCCCTCAGGCGCCCAAACTAATCTGACGCCCTCACTGGGCTGGCCTAAGACCGTGGGGAGGAGGGGCTGAGTCCGGGTATGTGTTTTAGTCTGGACGAAAACAATGAACTTACCTACTATAAAGGCCTTGAGCACGGGCTCCCCACACTGGCACATCACCACCACTCCCCTCCCCTTCCTCTGGCACACACACAGTCAGGCACCTGCGGAATAAACACAATCACATCCGTTCCAGACCTATTAATTGTAATAGGTAACACTACAGAGGACAGCCTCACGCCCAACCGAACACAGGCCCAGTCACTGTCAAAACCGTCGCAAGCTCTAAATGCTCCTCCACTGCATACTGCAGTCACTGTTGTGGTCTTATACCATACAGTGTGTACCACAGTCTCCTGGTCGTCCTCAAAACCCCGCCACAGTCTTCCTTATCTCGGTCGTCACTCCTCTCCTTTGTCTTTCCGACCAACACCGCATCCCCCGATCTTGGAGCAAGAGTCCTCTCGGAGTGCGCGGGTCGTAACCAATACTACTTCCTTCAAACAGTTTGTTCATGGTATGGAATGAGCATATCAAAACCATTGATTTTTATTAGTGGAAAAACCGATTTCAATCGTAGAACATTTAAGATTGTCTATTTTGGTTAAAATAACATCAAATATTGGTCGCTAGCACCCAGTTTTCCACAAGCTGCCTATTAATCAAGATTTATGGACATTTGGAACGTGTATCAAACTATTCAGTGCAGTGGCCTATTATCAACAGTCCACACGTTATCGTCACTTTTACAGCAAAATTATCTCTGCGAACCCATTTAACTTTACCGCAGGATGTCTTTGGTAATTTCCTTTACAACATATATATACTTACCCGGAACGTTTCTATACCTATATCATTGCAACTCTACTGCTAACCGACTGCAGTGTAGACGGTCTTGAATTTTTTGCTCCTACTGCAGATAATCAACGAACGTGCATATAAACAGGTATACGTTAATGCAATCATATTATTCCATTGATGTGTCTGTTTATTCAAGTCGGAGTGAAAAATCTTATTGTTATTTGCTGAATCTACAATAAATATCATCATACGACGTAATGTCTGCCGTTGTTTTCTCGTGTGACCTTATGTGTAGTACTGGTGGCATAAAACTTTAATCTACTTTTGACAAAATTAAATTTACATTCAACATGAGGCTTTCTTGTCAGGATGCAGTCTGGGCCATATGACGAGCAAAGGGCGTCAGTTTTGTATTAAATAATATCTCAACTATGAGAAGGTACCCAGTGAAATGATAACCTTAAAAATTATCCCTCTTCTATGAGAATCAATGGTATAAAAGGCACTTGTAATTATATATCACAGTCAGGTTGGGGAGTATGATAAACAAGGCATATAAGGCAGCTTGGCTATCAACAAAATAATATACATCTTTACCAAAGGGTAGAATATATGAAGGACCCTCAAGTATCGCATATAGCAAATCTGGTTCTTCTGGCCTGTTCATCCGCAACTACTTTCCCTCAATTAAGAACCACTATACGAGGTTTTTCAGGAAGCTTCCAGACAACATGTCCTCCTCGGACTTTAGTGTTTGTTTAGTGTCTGGTATTAGTGTTATTAATGAGGGAAAGAGTAGTTGCGGATGAACAGGCCAGAACCAGATTTGCTGCCATCAAATTGAAACCAATCACAGTAAACATGTACTGCCTGAACCTGTGGGTTTAGCTGGTTAGTTATATTGCATGAAATGAGCCAGGTACGTTAATGACGGGAAACAAGTGCGTTTAGGTTGAGCAAGGTTTACATCCACACTGCTAACTCTGTGAGGTCTCCAGAAGGAGTGAGATGGGCAAGGCAGTGTAATAATGTCAGGTAAGAATCTGTACATCAAAAAACTCTTGCAGGACGTTGACAGCTGTCTAAGATAGGTGTTAGCAGGGGCCCTCGGGGTTGGCCCCGAAGTGGCAAGCAAGGGTTATGGAGTGAGACGACCAGCACCATTACTTGTCATGCCGGACAAAGTGCACGACAAAGTTATTTCTTGAATTTCGACAAACAATCCTGGGTAGGGCCTAATTCAGCTCGTGAGGACTTCAATCTTTGTCTGTATAGGACAAACCGAGGATGCGTCTCATCTCCTTATTTCTGCATGCATTCCCAATGGCTTCAACTGTGGATGGGCTTGTACTGTAGCAAAACTGGCGCAGCATAGTCAATCAAAGATCATAATTACACTGACGTCAAAACATAAGAAGACACTGGAATGCCAACACGACTGGCCCCTGTTCGCCAATACAAGGAGTGGAGCCAACCGTAATAAACATTGATTATGAACATAGGAGAACATTAGAGGTCTTTTTAAAAAGCTGCGTGTGAATCTAGATATTTGTTAAACATTGCACACGATCTATTTTGATAGAATTGATACCAGGGTGTCTGCACTCTAAATGGAATAAAAAAGAACACCGGAAACGTAAACACCAATGGGTATACATACCCTTTGGGTAGACTACCTTTCAGGTCGGTAACGCCGCCCCGTCTTGTGTGCCAATAGAGGCGTTTTGGGTAAGGAAATAGATACTACATTACCGCCAGAATTTTAAACTCCTAATTTCTTAGTGGACCTCGAAGATTGTTCATATACGAGTGGTTGTTTCATAAAATTACTTTTATAAATATCTTTCATAATTCATTTAAGTTTGGCTTACGTGCCTATAATGAGGTAAAACAATCATATTTTGTGAAGTTTTGTTGATGTGGTTATATACGTAAGGGATGAATATATCTACGGTTTTACAGATGTGTATGTATATTTCTTGATCTATACTTTATTTGAATACTCCCAGGGGTCCACCAGCAAAGGTATGAAAACAACAAATCACCCGATTTTCGTCAGAGAGCTTACGGGTTCCCATCGATAGAAGGACTACAGGGCAAAGGACAAATTGGGCACAGAAGTTTATGTTTCGTTCTATTAATCATGTATGCAGGAAACGATTCACTACCCTTCCCTTTCTGAGACAACAAATAAGGAGTTAATGTTATGGTCGAATGTATTTTTATTTACAGGTTATACGCGTAAAACTGCTATATTTCACAATTATCAACAATTATAACCATTGCAAAGAATCTGTTTATGTAGGCTAATAGGGTAAATAACGATTCAGCACGACTAAGGAACTTACTTACTTAATTGTTTTAACTGGTCTTGTTACACAAGTAATCTTCCAGACCATTTCATCATTCCTGATTTAATGCAGTCAAAATATAGCCATGACGAGTATCTATCAAACATATTGTCACATTTTGCATCCAGTACCGCTTTTTAAATGATCCGCATTCAAAAATCTGTAAATTCCCCGGTGCCTCTCCAAAAAACACAACTGTTACTCAGCCAGACGACGCACCATGGGTCGGCGACGTCACAACAGGGAGCCTCCTAGCATCGCCTGATACATGATGCCGCGGAGACTCTGAGCAAAAATGTTAGTACTTGGGGAAATTTTGGGTTTTTCTCGGATAATATTTTTTGTTGGCGATGTGGCATGTACTTCGCATCCTGGTGGGTGCAGCGTGGGGGCTCGTGCTTTACCCGAGAGCTTAGCACCCTTGCAAAACTGTGGGGCGAACGATATATGTGTGCAGATTGTTGTGCAGCGGCGGCCAAGCGGCGGGGAGCGGCGGGTAGTAGCAAGGCCCACCGAGATGAGAGGGCTGCAATAACCTTGGCTACCTACCATTTTTTTTAACAGCGCTCCCGTCGCTCCAAAGGTTCGCACACATATATCGTCCCGGTGGGTTGTGAAGGGTGCTAAGCTCTCGGGAATGGCACGGCTTTATTGCCGTGCCATGCAGGATGCAAGTATGTGCCGTCGGCGCACAACAAATATACCAGAAGCACCACAAAATGTCCCCAAGTACTACATTTTCTCAGAGTCTCCGTGTGTTCTGTGTCGGGCGGGGTGGGAGGCTACCCTCTTGTGTCGTCGCTAGCAAGTTTCGCGCCACGGCTGGAATGTGGCTGTTGTTTTTCCAGTCGCTTTTTCAAAAGTCATGTTTTTAGGAAATAAGGTCGGTGAAAATGAATAATTTTTTGGTGGATTATGTATTTTGACATGATCATTAACATAATTAGCAAAGAAAAAATGGTGTCTGCGACGATTACTTAACATTCGCATTTTAACTCCGCGATTTTGATAATTCGCTGGGAGGGCACGAGTGCCTAAGATAATAAATGTGATAATTACAGGGTTATTGTGCGGTACAGTGCTGTATGTTACTAGTTTTAGAATAATTTATTGATATTACATGCTACATATTAATTTCAACTGTTTTATTTTTTTGTCATTTTATTACTGTTTTTAAAGTGCAATAGGATGTGTCTATTATATAAGGGACATGAGGGGTCCGGGCTTGTTTTACGGAGTTAGCAATTTCCTGGGATTTTTATAAACTTTACGGCCATATCCGTTACCCGTCCCCTGCGAATGTCAAGGGACAACTGATATATTTATTACCATCTTATTATTTTCTTTTCTAGCCTCCATTTATGAGCTTAGGAATCCCATCACAACTCTCCTCTTGGGGAGAAAAAAAATCGTAGCAATCACCAATGATGGCAGCCACAGGGTTGAAGTAGACAGATTCTTGTGTGTGCGAGAGGAATATATACATGCCAGCTTACAGTTCATATGTTAAAAAATTGTAATAAAACATTATGATCTAATAATTATAAATGGTTACTATTTGTAGTTACTTGCCCTATAAATTACTTAGCTCATCAATGAATCTTATCTGTTGATTAAGTTAATCGTCCAGGACCCAGTTCATACACATTCTCTGATTACTGCCCCCCCAATCAAATCAAGCCATTAAACGAGTATATCAACAATACGTCGTCCTTTTTGTATCCAGTCAGCCGTTTTTAAATAATCCGCAATCAAAATATGGCAAAATTCCCCCAGTTTTCAAAACGCTTCTCAAGGTTGCAGAAGCTCATGCTCAGGCTCGGTGACGTGCATCAGGGAGGCTATCTTCCCGGCGCTTGACAGAGGCACGTAAACACAAGAGATAAATATAGTACTTGATGATAATGTTTGGGTGTTTCTGATAGATTATTTGTTTCGCTATATGCCACATGCATGCATTCCTCTTATGAGGTTGCCAGTAAGATACAGATGTGACCTTTCGAGGAATAATTGTTTGCACAAGCGAAAAGCGCTTAGTGTGGCGTGTGTAGGGTGACATACAATCGCCTTATAGTTGTGTTGGGGGCGAGCAGTTGTGTGAGAAACGGTGTGTAGCTGAGGGTACATCATCGGGTGAAAGACTGGCGTATGAGAGTGTTCGCAGCGCGACTAGCCGCCTACCCAGTGTGTGGGGTTGGGACGACGAGTGTCTGAGGTAGCCTGTGTTATGAACTGGGTTGTGCTGGACAAGGGCGGCGCTTTCCCACCCCGCCCCGTAAGACAGTGAACTCAGTCCAACACAATACCAGGACCAGGTGGCCCTGTTAGACAGGGGAACCCGCCGGAAGGGCCAGCAGCGGGGACCACCAGACTGTGAGGCTTTGCTCTTAACAGACCAAGTAACCAGGTGCTGGAGTGGGACGTGCCCTGTGGTGAGAGACCCTGTGGTGGTGTGGCTGTCACACTTCGCCTTCCCGCCCGCATATTTTCCAACTCTATGCTGTAGTAAGCTAGTATGTGGTTTACGGCGTAATGACGTTTGACTGTAGCTCAAAAACTAACCATAGGATTTTCTCGAAAGTACCTTCTTGTGATTCCCCACACACACATGGTTTAACCTTATTTACCAATCCATGTTGGAGAAGTTGCCAGGTCCTCCCGACTGAACTGTACAGGCTCTCTAACACCTGCTCATCCAACACTCGTACTCGGCTCACAACCATTTTTTTAGAGGAGCCCATGGCACCAATGTCTGAGGTCGCTTTTCCTCATAGTATACGCGACCAGCTTTGTCATTTCTTTCGTGTCAGATTGAGCACTCGTACTCTAAATCTGTCACAGCGACAGATTCCACGTTATTGACACCGAAGTACAATCGCTCATTTCAGTAACATTTGCCGACAGGTTGTTCACGACAGGGTCTGCGGGCGTCCCTGTTCTGACTTCCATCAATAAAAACAAGTCGTAGCCCTGTTGGAGGAGAAGAATTGTTTTTTGTGTTTCGCGCGCTTTTAATCAAAAGTCGTGTTTTTACGGAAATAAAGGCCTGGAAATCAAGTATTTTTTGGTGGATTAGGGTTTTGAATGTACAATTCAACAAATAGGCAAAAAAAAAAAGGGTCTGGACGAATTACTTTAAGAGGGCAAAGCCCACAGGTCGTGTGGTGGTCCATCGTTGTCTGCCAGTCTGGCGTCCCTGTTACAGGGGCCACCATTGGTCCGGTATGGTGTTGGAGGTTCACTACACTTGGCATTAGGGTAACACGGTTACTGGAGGTTCATCCGGCACTGTCCGTTTAGTATTTTACTGACCCGCGCTCCGAGAGGACTCTGGTCAAGAGATCGGGGAATGCGGTGTTGTTGGGAGTTGAAGGTAGTGGTAGGAGAGGTCGGACGTGGAAGACATGCGAGAGATGAGAGGACAGTGAGGTGTGAGATGGAGTACCTGCTGGGCTTGGTGCTGAGTGGAGACAGGTCGTGTGAGTGAGAGTTTTTAAAAAGAATTCTTAGAGAACTTTGTGAGAGCACGTAGGAGAGAGAATGCAGAGGCAGGGGGTCTCAGTGATGGGGACACCGTATTGAATGTGATGCAGAGAGAGGAAGGAGGGGAAAAAGAAATCCCTAATTTTGCTTCCCCCTTTTGCTTCTCTCCCAACAGATTACGTGTGTGGGAGAACGCCGGACCAAAGGCTTCACTGACAGCATCTGCTGGGTGACTCCCAAATCAAGATCAAGATCAAGACCATGGGCGGAAGGACAAAGGAGAGGAGTGACGACGAAATAAGGAAGATTGTGGCGGGGTTTTGAGGACGACCAGGAGACTGTGGTAACACTGGTATTGTATTAGACGGATAACAGTGACAGACAGTGATAGCGGAGGAACATTTGGGGCTGCGAAGGTCTGACCTGCCTGGTTCCTCTTTAGAGTGAGCTAGCCCTCTGGGCCTTCCAATATGAAGTCTTCCATCCACCTAAGGGTAGGTCCTACGTCTGGGGCGCTTCGGGCGTGCGCCTCCCAATCCTGCTGCTTGGACCTCACTATCGCTCACATCAACTGGTACCGAGGTAGGTTCCTCTGCTGCCGCCTGCTCGCTGGGTTCGAGGCTGGTTAGAGGAACCAGCCCCATGTCGCCCGCGTCCTCATCCTCCGGCCAGAAAACGCGTTCTGGCGTCAAGACGTCTCTCTCGGTGCCATCCTCCCAACTGTAGTGGCCCGGACCATAGTACCTCCAGAGCCTATCAGCATGGACTACCATTGTTCTCCTTCGGGGTGGCCTGCTGATCCGGAAGGTGACATCACTGTTACAAACCCGCTCCCACAGCCGCCCAACTAACCTGCCTCCCTTACTGGGCTGGTCTCAGACGCATGGGGAGGAGGGGTTGAGCCCGTGCTCAAGGCCTAAGGGTATTCATTGTCTTCGGTCCCGATTAGACACATAACCGGACTCAGCCCCTCCTCCCACGCGTCTGAGGCCAGCCCAGTAAGGGAGGCAGGTTAGTTGGGCGGCTGTGGGAGCGGGTTTGTAACAGTATTTTGTCCAGTCCATATATAAAGGTGTTGACAGAGCACCCTGTGATGTTTCTCACATTTTTGTGGAGGCTGTTGAAGATTTTGGGCCCTTCATGAGCCAGACTGGCAGCCAGTAAGGTCTTGCATCTCCCCGGGGCCTTTGAAGGGAGGGTTCTTCTACTGCACTTGCGTCCAGTCCGCTCATTTAATTGTGCCTGAACTGCGAGGACGTGGGGTCTGGCACCTGTTTCTCCAGGACCTTCCATATATAGATGGTGTTGAAATTATAGTAATAATTGATGTGAACTCACCTTGCTATTAACCCAAGAACTACCTAGACTGCAATGATACCCTATTTAGACGCTAACTAAGGTATACTCAGCAGTGGTAGATGGGTTGATGATTTGAAGGCTTGATTATTATTTGAGGGAGTGGTGGTAGTCGCGGTAGGGCGCTGGTAATTGTGGTAGGTGCATGTAATGGCGGCGATGTTGGTAGGCCGAGGGTAACTTTCCACAGTTCCTGGCGCGGCACGTAGTACTGTTGTGGTGTTTTTACCACTTCGTCCTTGGTTTAACCGATTGATCGGTTATGTGGCTCACTCATCGTAATATGTGAGCGTGACAACTAGTGTATATCAAGGTACTACCCTTAATTGTAGGAATGCGTGAACGTTGACGACCTTAAGTGAAACTCGAGTAT
>JACEEZ010016726.1:0-46282 GCA_016584305.1 Chionoecetes opilio
TAACCTAACCTAACGCTAACCTAACCTATACCTAGACCTAAAAACCTAACGAACCTAACCTAAACCTACCTAACCTAACCCTTAACCTAACCTAGACCTCGACCTAACGCTAAGCCGAACCTAAACCTACCTAACCTAACCTAACCTAACCTAAACCCGAACCTAATCTCTAACCTAACCTAGACCTAAACCTAACCTAGACCTAACCTAGACTAACCTAACCTAACCTAACCTAACCTAACCTGAGAACATAAACCTAACCTTAAACCTAAACCTAACCTAACCTAAAACCAGAACCTACACCTAACCTAACCTAGGGACCTAAAACTAACCTAACCTAAACCTAAACCTAAACCTATTACCTAGACCTACCTAAAAACCTAACCTACACCTAACCTAACCTAACCTAACCTAACCTAAACCTAGACCTAACTAACCTAATGAACCTAACCAGGAGACCTAAAAACCTAACCTAGAACCTAACCTAACCAACCTAAGACCTAACCTAACTAAACACTAAAACTAAAAACCTAACCTAACCTACCTAAACCTAAAGAAACCTAGAACCTAGACCTAAACCTAACTAAGCCTACCTAACCTACCCTAAGAACCTAACCTACCTAAAAGATACCTAAACCTAAACCCTAACGCCTACTAACCTAACCTAAAAAAACCTAAAGAAAACCTAACCTAACCGAACCTACCTAACCTGAACTCGCACAACCCTAACCGTAACCTAATAACCTAACCTAAGACCTAACCTAGACTAAGAAAACCTAAACCTAGGGTACCTAACCTAAGTTGTCTCTAGCTAATCCTAACCTTAAAACCTAACCTAACCTAACTAACCTAATGTATGACCTAACCTAAACATTAACGCTAACCTAACGCTAACCTATGGAAAACCGTAACCTAAACCTAAGAAACCTAACCTATACCTAACAGAACCTCACCTACCTCCTAACCTAACCTAACCATAAAGTAGATACGATATAAAACCTAACCTAACCTAACGCTATACACTATACCTAACCTAAACCTAACCTAGTAAACCTAACCTAACCTAACCTACGGCCTAACCTAACCTTACCTTAACCTAACCTAACCTAACCTAACCTAACTTTTACCTAACCTAACCTAACCTAACCTAACCTAACCTTAACCTAACCTAACCTAACCTAACCTAACCTAACCTAACCTAACCTAACCTAACTTCTACCTAACCTAACCTAACCTAACCTAACCTAACCTAACCTAACGCTAACCTAACGCTAACCTAATGGCCTAACGCTCACGCTAACGGCTAACCTAACCTAACCTAAAGCCTAGCCTAACCTAACCTAACCTAGGCCTAACCTAACCTAACCTAACCTAACGCTAACCCTAACCTAACGCTACCTAACGCTAACCTAGTACCTAAACCTAACGCTAACCCTAACCTACCCTACCTAACCTAACCTAACGCTAGACCTAAGACCTAAGCCTAACCTAACGCTAACCTAATCCTTAACGCTAATCCTAACCTAATGCCTAAGTAACCTAGAAACGCTAACCTAACCTAACCTAACGCTAACCTAACCTAACGCTAACGCTAACGCTAACGCTAACCCTAACCTAACGCTATGAACCTAACCTAACCTAACCTAACCTAACCTACCTAACCTAACCTAACCTAACTAACCTAAACCTAACTGCTAACCTACACCTAACCTAACCTAACCTAACTCTAATCCTAACCTAACCTAACGCTAACCTAACCTAAGAGCGCTAAGCCTACCTAAGCCTAACCTAACCTAACTAAGCCTAACCTAACCTAACCTAACCTAACCTAACTGGCTAACCTAAGCCTAGACGCTTAACCTAACCTAACGCTAACCTAACCTAACTCTTAACCTAACGCATAACCTAGACTGCTAACCTAACCTAAACGCTTACCTACCTAACCTAACCTAAACCTAACCTAAAAGCGCTAAACGCTTAACCTAACTGCTAACCTATCCTAACCCTAAGCCTAAGGCCTAACCTAACCTAACCTAACCTCACGCTAACCTAACGCTAACCTTAAGCCTAACGCTAAGCCTAACCTAACCTAACCTAACCTACCTACACCTAACCTATACCTACCCTAACCTAACCTACCCTAACGCTAACTGACTAAGCGCTAACCTAACCTACACCTAAGCCTAACCTAAGCCTACCCTAACCTAACCTAAACCTAAGCCTAACCGTAACCTAACCTAACACTAACTAACCTAACGCTAACCTAACGGGCTAGGGCGCAACCTAACCTAACCTAACCTACCTACCTAACGCTAACCTAACCTAACGCTCCTAAGCCTAAACACCTAACACCTAACCTAACCTAACCTACAGCCTAAACGCTAAAAACCTACCTAACCTAACGCTAACCTAGCTCTACCTAAGCCTAACCTAAGCCTAATCCTAACCTAAGGCCTAACCTAACCTAGACCTACACCTAACTTAACCTAACCTAACATAACCTTAACCTAACCTAACCTAAGCCTAACCTAACCTAACTAACCTAACCTAACACGGCTATAGCCTAACCTAATCCTAACCTACGACCTAACACTAACCTAACGCTAAGCCTAACGCTAACCTAACCTAAGGGCCTAAGACCTAACCTAACCTAACCTAACTGCTAAGCCTAAACCTAACGCTAACCTAACCTAAGCCTAAACCTAACCTAACCTAACCTAACGGCTAACTAACCTAACCTAACCTAGACCTAACCTAACGGCCAACCTAAACCTAACCAGCCTACGCTAAAAAAGGCTAACGCCTAACCTAACCTAACCTAACCTAAGCCTAAGAGCTAACCTAACCTAACTCTAACCTAACCTAACCTCACCTAACCTAAGCCTAAACCATAACCTAACCTAACCTAAGCGCGTAACCTAAGCGGCTAACCTAACGCTACCTAAGCCTAACCTAACCTAAAGCCTAACCTAAGCCTAAACCTAACCTAACATAAATCAACCTAACCTAACCTAACCTAACCTAACCTAACGCTAACCTACACCTAACGCTAACTGCTAAACCTAACCTAAACCGCTAAACTAACCTAACCTAAACCTAAGCCTAACCTAACCTAACCTACCTAACCTAATCCGAGTAACGCTAACGCTATAGGCTCTAACCGTAACCTAACCTAACGCTAACCGTAGCTAATGCTAAGCGGGCTAACCTAGCCTAACTCTAAACACCTAAGCGGCTAACGGCTAAGCCTAGAACCTAACCTAACCTACCTAACGTGAGAACGCTAAGCTAAGCCGAACCTAAAACCTACACCTAACCTAACCTAAACACTGCTAACCTAACCTAACCTTAACCTAACCTAGACCTAACCTACCATAACCTAAACTCTACCTACCTAAGCTCTACAGTCCTAACCTAACCTAACCTAACGCTAACCTAGGAACCTAACGCTATACCTAACGCTAACCTAACCTACAAACCTAGACCTAACCTAACCTACTAACCTAACCTAACCTAACCTAACCTAAGCGCTAACCTAACGCTAAACGCAACCTAACCTAATGACCTAACCTAGAACGCTAACCTAACCTAACCTAACGCTACAACCTGCCTAACCGAACCTAACCTAACCTAACCTAAGCCTACACCTAACCTAACCTAACCTAACCTAAGCCTAATGCTAAACCTAGACCTACCTAACGCTGACCTAACCTAAAAGTCGCTAACCTAACCTAACCTAAACCTAACCTAACGCGAACCTAGACCTAAGCCTAACCTAACCTAAACCTAACCTAACCTAAACCTAACCTAAGCCTAACGCTAACCCTAAACCTAAACCTAACTCTAACCTAACTCTCGCTAACCAAGCGCGAGATCCTAACCTGAAGCCAAAAAAAACGGTGGGAGTTACTAACCTAAGCTCTAATCCTAAGCGGCTAAGCCCTACCCGCTAACCTAACGCTAGCCTACACCTAACCTAACCTAAGCCTTACGCTACCTAGACCTAACCTAACGCTAACCTAAGGCGCTAACGCTAACCTAACCTAACGCTAACCTAAACTCTAACGCTAGACCTAACCTAACCTAACCTAACCTAACGCTAACCTAACCTAACGCTAACGCTAACCTAACCGAAGGAGTGCTAACCTATACTCTACCTAACCTAACGCTAAACCGTAAGAGCTAACCTAACGCTAACCTAATCCTAACCTCAACCTAACGGCTAACCTAAACCTAACCTAACCTAGATCCTAACGCTAACCTAACCTAACCTAGACCTAATCCTAGCGCTAACGCTAACGTCTAAACCTAACCTAACTAACGGCTAACCTAAGCCTACACCTAACCTAAACCTAAAGCCTAACCTAACCTAACCTAACCTAACCTAACCATAAACGCTAACCTAACCTACACCTAACCTACCTAAGCCTAATCCTAAGGCCTGAACGATAACCTATACCTAACCTATGACTCTAACCAAACGCTAAATCCTAACCTAAGCTAACCTAACCTAAGCATAACCTAAACTCTAACCTAACCTAATAACCTAATCGCTAAACCTAACCTAAGCCTAATGCCTAAAGTCTAAACGCTAACGCTAACCTAACCTAATCCTAACCTAACGCTAAACCTAACCTAACCTAACCTAACCTAACCTAACCTAACCTAACCTACACCTCACCTAACCTAACGCTAACCTAACCTAACCTAGACCATAAACGCTAACTTACCTAACCTAACCTAAAATCCTAACCTAGCGCTAAGCGCTAACCTAGGACCTAACGGCTAACCTAGACGCTAACCTAACCTAACCTAACTAACGCTAACTCCGTCTAACCTAACCTAAACCTCACGCTAACCTAGACCTGCCTAGAGCTCTAGACCTAACCTAAACCGACAGGGCCCTAAACCTAACCTAACCTAACCTAACCTAAAACCTAACCTAACCATAACCTAATCCTAACGACCTAGCCTAAGCCTAACCTACCTAAGCCCTAACCTAAGCCTACCTAAGGGGGACTAACCTATACCTAACCTGAAACCTAACCTAACTTATAGGCCTAACCTAACCTATATCGCTAACCTAAGCGCTAACCTAACCTAAACCTAATCGTCTAAACGGCTAACGCTAGACCTACCTAACGTCTAAGCCTAAGCCTAACCTAACCTAAACCTAACTCTAACCTAACCTACGGGCTAACCTAACTTGGCTAACCTAACCTAACCTAACCTAACCTAACCTACACCTAACCTAAGCCTACACTCTAAGCCTAACCTAACCTAACCAACGCTAGACCTAGAGCCTAACTGCTAAGCGCTACCTCTAACCTAACCTAATATCCTAACCTAACTCTAACCTAACCTAACCTAACCTAGACCTAACCTAACCTAACCTAACCTAAGCCTAACCTAAGCCTAAAGCTAATCCCTAACGCTAACCTAAGCCTAAACCTAGCACTAACGGCTAACCTAACCTAACGCGTATACGCTAACCTAACCTAACCTAAGCTCTAACCTAAACGCTAACCTACCTAAGCCTAGCACCTAACCTAATTAACCTAACCTAAAGACCTAATTCCTACACGCTAACCTAACCTAAAACCTAACGTGGGAACCTAAGCCTAACCTAACCTAACCTAAACCTAACTAAACCTATACCAAAAAAATCTAACCTAACGCTACCTAAACCTAACCCTAACCTAACCTAAACCTAACCTAACCTAACCTAAACCTAACCTAACCTAACCTAACGCTAACGCTAAACTAACGGCTAAGCCTAACCTAACCTAACGCTAACCTAACTTCTAAACCTAACGCTAACCTAACCTGAAAACGCTGAACCTAACCTAACCTAAACGCTAACCTAACCAGACCTAACGCTAACGCTAATCCTAACCTAATCGGCTCACCTAACTCTAACCTAAGCCTAACCTTAACCTAACCTAACCTAACCTATAGCGGCTAACCTAATTCCTAACGCTAACCTAAGCCTAACCTAACGTTGAAAGCCTAAGCCTACGCACTAAGCCTAACCTAACCTAACCTAACCTAACCTAACCTAACCTAACCTAACCTAACAACCTAACGCTAACGCAATCCTAACCTAACCTAACGCTAACCTATCCTAACCTAACCTAACCTAACCTAACCTAAGCGCTAAACCTAAGGGGCCTAACCTAAGCGCTACAGCCTAACCTAACCTAAGCCTAGCCTAACCTAACCTACCCTAACCTAACGCTACCTTAGACCTAACCTATACCTAACCTAACCTAAGCGCTAACCTAACCTAACCTAACCTAGAGCCTAACCTAATCCTAACCTACCTAACCTAACCTAACCTAACCTAACTTGCTAACCTAACCTAACCTAACCTAACTAACCTATACCTAACCTAACCTAATCCTAACGCTAACCTAACGATAACCTAACCTAACCTATACGGCTAAGGCCTAACGCTACTTAACCTAACCTAAGGGCCTAACGCTAACCTAACCTAACCTAACCTAACCTAAGCGCTAACGGTAACCTAACCTAACCTACGCTAACGCTAACCTAACCTAACGCTAACGCTAACCTAGACCTAACGGGCTAACCTAAGCCTAACCTAACCTAATTAACCTAAACCTAACACTAACCTAACCTAACCTAACCTACGCTAAAAAGCGGGGCCTAGACCTAACCTAACCTAACCTGAACCTACAAACCTAACCTAACCTAGACTGCTAACCTAACCTACACTAACTTTCTAACGCTAACCTAAGTCCTAAACGCTAACCTAACCTAACCTAACCTAACCTAACAACTAACCTAAACCTAACCTAACTGGGCTAACCATAACGGGAGCTAACGCTAACGGGCTAACTGGCTAACCTAACGCTAACCTAACCTAACCTAACCTAACCTAACCTAACGCTAACCTAACCTAAACGCTAACCTAACCTCCACCTAAGCCTTAACCTTCTAAGCTGCTAACCTAACCTAACCTAAACTAACGTAACTCTAACCTAACCTAACCTAACCTAAACGCTAACCTACCTATACCTAGACCTAACCTATAGCCTAACCTAACCTAACCTAACCTAACCTAACCTAACCTAAGGCCTAATCCTAAGCCTAACCTAACCTAACACTAAACCTAATAAGCTTCTAAGCTCTAAGCCTAAACGCTAAGGCCTAACCTAACGGACTAACCTACCAACCTAACCTAACGCGAACCTATACCTAACCTAACCTAAGCCTAACGGCTACCTAACCTAACCTAACGCTAAGAGTTAAAACGGCTAATCCTAACTAACGCTACTAACGAGCTAAGCCTACTCTACCTAACGCTAACCTACACTCTAACGCTACGCTCTAGACCTAACCTACCTAACAGTGCTAACCTAACCTAACCTAACCTAACCTACCTGAACCTACGCTAACCTAGATCCTAACCTCGGGCTAACCTAACCTAGAGCGCTAACCTAACGCTAACCTAACCTAACGGCTAAGCGCTAACCTAACATAACGCTAATCGCTAAACCTAACCTACTAAAGCCTTAACCGAACGGCTAACCTAACGGCTAACCTAACCTAATCCATAACCTAACCTAGAGGCCTAACCTACAAGCATAAAAAGACCTAACCTAACCTAACCTAACGTAACGCTAACCTAAAACGCTAAGCCTAAGCCTAACCTAACCTAACCTAACGGGCTAACCTTAAAGCGCTAACCTAGGAACTAACCTAACGCTAACCTAACCTAACCTAACCTAACCTAAGCGCTAAGCCTAACCTAACCTATCGCCTAATCGCTAAGCCTAACGCTACTAACGCTAGACATAACCTAAACCTAACGCTAACACGAACCTAACGCTAAGCTCTAACCTAACCTAACCTCAAACCTAACCTAACTGGCCTAACTCTACCGAAGTGCCTAACCTAACCTAACTCTAGGACCTAACCTAACCTATAGCTAACCTAACCTAACCTAAACGCTAACCTAAAACCTAACGTCTAACCTCAACGGGCTAACAGCTAAGCCTAAGCCTAACCAAGGCCTAAGCCTAACCTAACGTAGGGGGACCTAGACGCTAAGCCTAACCTAGACGCTAACCTAAGCCTAACCTAACCTAACCTAACCTACCTAACGATAACCTAACGCTAACCTAACCTAACCTAACCTAACCTAAGCCTAACCCTAAAGCCTAACGCTAACGCTAGACCTTAACCTAACCTAACCTACCTAACCTAACGTAACCTAACCTAACGGCTAACGCTAACCTAACGCTAACCTAACCTACCTAACCTAGACCTAAAAGTAACCTAACCTAGAGCCTAACGCTAAACCATAACCTAACCTACGCGCTAACGTAACCTAACCTAACCTAACCTAGGACCTAACCTAACCTAACCTAGAGCTAGACCTAACCTAACCCAAAACTAACCTAGACCTAACCTAGAGCCTAACCTAGGACCTAACCTAAAGCCTAACGGGGGCTAACCTAGAACCTAACCTAACGGCTAACTGCTAACCTAACCTAACCTAACCTAAAAGGGAATCCTAACTCTAACCATAAGCCTAACGCTACCTAACGTGTGTCTAACCTAACCTAACCTAACCTGAACCTAACGCTAACCTAGAACAGCCTACCGCGTAACGCTACCTAAACTAACCTAACGGCTAACGCAACGCTAACCTAAACCTAACCTAACATAACGCTAACGTGCTAACCTAACCTAAGCCTAACCTAACCTAAGCCTACCGGCTAGACCTAGGCCTAACTAACGCTAAGGCCTAACCTAATGCGCTAACGCTAACTGCTAACCTATCAGAAAAAAAAAAAACCTAACGCTAACCTAAAGCCTAACCTAACCTAAGGCCTAACCTAAGCGCTAAACCTAACGGCTAACTATACCTAACTCTAGTACGCTAGACCTAACGGGGTCTAACCTACCGGCTAACCTAAAACCTAACCTAGAGCTTAACCTAAGCCTACCTAACCTATGACAAACCTAACCTACCTAACCTAAAAACGCTAAGTCCTAACCTAAGCCATAAGCTCTAACCTAACCTACACCTACACCCTATGACCTAACCTAAGCCACCTAGTTACCTAACCTAACCTAAGACCTAACCTAGGACCTAAGCGGCTAACGCTAAGGCGGCTAACCTAAGCCTAACCTAACACTAACCTAACCTAGACCTAACCTAACGCTAACCTAACGCTAAACCTAACCTAACCTAACTCTAACGCTAACCTAGACTAAGCCTAAGAGCTAACGCTAACCTAACCTAACCTAACGCTACCTAACCTAACCTAACCTACCCTACACCTAACCTTAACCTAACCTAACGCTAGACCTAAGCGGCTAAGGGCCTAACTAACCTAACCTAACTAACCTAAGCGCTAAAACTAACCTAAAGCCTACCTAACCAACCTAACCTAACGCTAACCTAGACCTAACCTAACCTAACTCTAACGACTAACGGCTAACGCTAACGCTAACCTAACCTAAACGCTAAGCTCTAACCTAACCTAACGCTAAGCCTAAACTAACCTAAGTGCCTAAGCCTAACCTTAAGCCTAAGCGCTAACGCTAACGGACCTAAGGCCTAATCCTAACTGGCTAACGCTAAGAACTAACCATAAACGCTAACCTACCTAATCCTAACCTAACCTAACCTAACCTAAACCCTAACCTAACGGCTAACGCTAAGCCTACGCTACTAACGGTAACCTAAGCCTAAGCCTAACCATAACCTAACGCTGAACGGCTAACCTAACCTAAGACTCTACACCTAGACCTACCTAACCTAAGCGCTGAACCTATACCTATGACCTAACCTACGCTAACCTAACCTGAACGCTAACGGCTAACCTAACCTAAACCTAGTCCTAACCTAAGCCTAAGCCTAACCTAACGTGCTATCTAACCTAACCTAAACCTATAGCGCTAACCTAACTGCTAACGGCTAACGGCTAAGGCGCTATAAACCTAACCTAACCTAGGCGCTAACGCTGAACGCTAACGCTAGACCTTAAGCCTAACCCTAACCTAACCTAACCTACCTAACCTAAGCCTAACGCTAAGCTCCTAATCTCGCTAACCTAAGGACCTAACCTAAGCCCTAAGCGCTAACGGCTAACCTATAGCCTAACCTAACCTAACCTAACGCTAACCTAACGCTAACTAAGCTTTCAAAAAAAAAACTAACCTAAAAGCCTAAGGCCTAACCTAACCTAACCTAAGCCTAACCTAAACCTAACGCTAACCTAACCTAACGCTACTCTAACCTAACCTAACTAAACCTAGCCAAGCCTAACGCTAACACTAACACCTAACCTAAGCCTAGACCTAACCTAACCTAACCTAACCTAACGGCTAAGCCTAAACCTAACCTAAAACGGCTAACCTGAACCTAACGCTAGACGCTAACCTAACGGCTAACCTAACGGCTAACCTAACCTAACCTAACCTTAAACCTTAAGCGCTAACCTAACGGCTACACCTAACCTAACCTAACCTAACCTAACCTAACCTAATGCCTAACCTAAACGTCTAACTCTAACCTAAGCCTAAGCCTAACCTAACCTAACCTAAGCCTAAACGCTAACCTAAACCTAACGGCTACAGGCCTAACCTAACCTAACCCTGAACGCTAACCTAACCTAAACCTACCGCTAACCTAAGCCTAAGCCTAACCTAACCTAACCTAACCTAACGCTAACCTAACTAGACCTAGACGTGCTAAACCTAATCCTAACCTAACGGCTAACCTAAACGCTAACGCTAACCTAACCTAAGGCTAACTCTAACCTAACCTAACCTAACCTAACCTAACCTACACCTAAACCTACACCTAACCTAACGCTAACCTGAACCTAACCTAACGGCTAACCTAACGCTAACGCTAACATGGCCTAACCTAAGCCTAACCTAAAGCTATACCTAACCTAACCTCCTAACCTAGACGCTAACCTAACCTAAGGCCTAACGGCTAACCTAACGCTAATCCTAACCTAACCTAACGCTAAACCTAACTCTAACCCTACCTAACCTCAACCTAACCTAACCTAACGCTAAGCCTAACCTAGAAGCCTAACCTAACGCCAACGCTACCTAACGGCTAAACCTAAACCTAACCTAACCTAACCTAATGCCTAACCTAAACCTAACCTAACCTAAGCCTAACGGCCTAACCTACCAACGCTAACCCTAACCTAACCTATAACGCTAACCTAACCTAAGGCCTAACGGGCTAACCTAACCTTAACCTAACGCTAACCTATACCTAACCTAACCTAAACCCAACCTAACCTAACCTAACCTAACCGAACTAACGCTAACCTCAAGCCTAACCTAACCCTAACCTCAACCTAAGCCTAACCTAACAGCTAAGGCCTAGACCTAACGCTAACCTACCTACAACCAAACCTAACCTAACCTAACTAACCTAACCTAACCTAAGTGGCCTACTTCTAACCTAAACTCTAGACCTAACCTAAACCTAACGCTAACCTAACCTAACGTTCTAACGCTAACCTAAACTACGCCTAAGACGCTAAGCTGCTAGACGCTAACCTAAACCTAAGCCTAACCTAGACCTAACCTAAACCTAAAAGCCTAACCTAACACTAACCTAAACGCTAAAGCCTAAAACCTAACCTAATCCTAACCTAGACCTAACCTAACCTAGGCCTAACCTAACGCTATACGCTAAGCGCTAACCTAACACCTACACCTAAGGCGGCTAACCTAACCTAACGCTAACCTAACCTAACGCTAACGCTAAGCCGCTAGACCTAACCTAACCTAACCTAATCGCTAAGCGTCTAACCTGTCCTAACGCTAACCTAACCTAACCTAACCTAAACCTAACCTAACCTAACCTAACCATAACCTACCTAACCTAACCTAACCTAACCTAACTAAACCTAACCTAAACCTAACCTAACCTAAAACCTAAACCTAACCTAACCTAACCGAACCTACCTAACCTACCTAACCAACTAAACCTCTAACCTAACCTAACCAACCTAACCTAACCTAACCTAACCTAACCTAACCTAACCTAACCTAACCTACCTAACCTAACCTAACCTACCTAACCAAACCTAACCTACCCTAACCTAACCTAACCTTACCCTAACCTAACCTAACCTTACCCTAAGCTACTACCACCTAACCTAACCTAAACCTAACCTACCTACCTAAACCTAACCTAACCTAACCTAACCTAACCTAACCTAACCTAACCTAACCTAACCACCTAACCTAACCTAACCTACACCTAACCTAACCTAACCAACCTAACCTAACCTAACCTAACCTAACCTAACCTAACCACCACCTAACCTAACCTAACCTAACCTAACCTAACCTAACTAACCTAACCTAAACCTAACCTAACCTAACCTAACCTAACCTAACCTAACCTAACCTAACCTAACCTAACCTAACCTACCTAACTAACCTAACCTAACCTAACCTAACCTAACCTAACTACCTACCTAACCTAACCTAACACCCTAACCTACCTAACCTAACCTAACCTAACCTAACCAACCTAACAACCTAACCTAACCTAACCTAACCAACCTAACCTAACCTAACCTAACCTAAACCTAACCTAACCACCTAACCTAACCTAACCTAACCTAACCTAACCTAACCTAACCTAACCTAACCTAACCTAACTAACCTACTAACCTAACCTAACCTAACCTAACCTAACTAACCTAACCTAACCTACCTAACCTAACCTAACCTAACCTAACCTAACCTAACCTAACAACCTAACCACCTAACCTACACCTAACCTAACCAACCTAAACCTAACCTAACCTAAAACCCAAACCCAACCTAACCACCTAACCTAACAACCTAACCTAACCTAACCTAACTAACCTAACCTAACCTAACCTAACTACCTAACCTAACCTAACCCCTAACCTAACCTAACCTAACCTAACCAACCTAACCTAACCTAACCTAACCTAAACCTAACCTAACCTACCTAACCTAACCTAACCTAACCTATACCTAACCTAACCTAACCCTAACCTACCTAACCTAACCTAACCTAACCTAACCTAACCTAACCTAACCTAACCTAAACCTAACCTAACCTAACCAACCTAACCTAACCTAATCCTAACCTAACCTAACCTAACCTAACCTAACCTAACCCTAACTAACCTAACCTAACCTAACTAAAACCCTAACCTAACCTAACCTAACCTAACCTAGACCTAAACCTACCCTAACCTAACCTAAGCCTGTATACCTAGATCCTAACCTAACACCTAACCGTAACCTACCTAACCTAACCTACCTAGCCTAACCTAACCTAACCTAAGCGCTACCTACCAACCTATAACCTGCCACTAACCTAACCTACCTAACCTAACCTAACCTAACCTAACCGAGCCTAACCTAGGACCTAACCATACCTCTAGACTCTAACCTAACCTAGACTAGCCTAACCTACCTAACCTAACTAACTAACACTAACTAACCTAAACCTAACCTAAGCCTAGACTGTACTAACCTAACACTAACCTAACCTAGATTCCTAAGAAGATAACCTAACCTAACCTACCTAACTCTATCCTAACCTAACCTAACCTAACCTACACCTACCCTAACCTACCTAACCTAAAACCTACCTAACCTAACCTATACCAACCTAACCTAACCTAACCGAACCTAACCTACCCTAACCTAACCTAACCTAAAAACCTAACCTATACCAAACCTACCTAACCGCTAACCTAACCTACCCTAACTAACCTACCTAACCTAACCTAACCTACTCTAACCTACCCTAACCTAACCTGGACCTAACCTTACCCAACCTAACCTAACCATAGACCTAACCTAACCTACCTAACCTACCTAACACTACCTATACCTAACTAACCCTACCTAACCTAACCTACCTAACCTAAC
The DNA here is from genome assembly GCA_016584305.1 of Chionoecetes opilio. NCBI lineage: Eukaryota > Metazoa > Arthropoda > Malacostraca > Decapoda > Majidae > Chionoecetes > Chionoecetes opilio. Next base: position 13,936 of record JACEEZ010016726.1, read on the forward strand.
CTAACCTAACCTAACCTAATCCCTAACCTAACTACCTCACCTATACCTAACCTACCTAACCTAACTACCTAACCTAACCTAACCTAACCGAACCTACCTACCAGTCCTAAGCCTAACTAAACTACCTACCTCAACTAACCTAGACTACACCTAACCTAGGACCTAACTAACTAACCTAACCTACCTAACCTTACCTAACCCTAACCTAACCTACCTATCACCTACCTAACCTAACCTAACCTAACCTCTAACCTAAACCTAACCTACCTAACCCTAACCTAAACCTAACCCTAACCTAACCCTAACTAACCTAACCTAACCTAACCTACCTAACCTACTAACCTAACCTAACCTAACCTAACCTACACTAACCTAACTAACCTAACCTACCCTACGCTAACGCTAACCTAACCTACTAAACCTAACCGTAAACCTACCTAAACCTAACCTAACCTACTAACCTAACTAACCTAACCTAACCTAACCTAGAGGCTAACCTAACCTAGGGACCTAACCTAACCTACGTCTGAACCTATACGACCTAACTAACCTAACGTAACCTAACCTAAACCTAAGCCTAACCTATTGGGGACCTAAATTAACCTAACCGAATACCTCAACCTACCTAGACGGCTAACTCGAACTAACCTATACCTAAACTAAACCTAAACCAATCCTGAACGCTAACTAACCTAACCTAACCTCCCTAACTAGATCGCTAACCTAACCTAACTACCTAACCTAACCTAACCTAACCGTGCACCTGAAACCTAACCTAACCTCCTAACCTAAACCTGGAATGAAAACATAACCTAACCTAAACCTACATAACCTACCCTACCTAACCTTACGTATAACCTAACCTAAGCCTCCTAAGCCTAACCTAACTTAACCTAAGCCTAGACCGGAACCTAACCTACACCTACCTAAACCTAAACCTAACCTAGACGCTAACCTAGCATATACAACTAACCTAACCAGACCTAACCTACAGACCTATACCTAACCTAACCTAAACCTGAACTAACTAACCTAACCTAACCTACCTAACCTAATACCTAACCTAACCTAACCTAGACTAACCTACCTAACCTACCCCCTAAATACCTACCTTAACCTAACTAACCTAACCTGATAGCCTAACCTGAACATACCTAACCTAACCTTACCTAACCATAGAAACCTAAACTAAACTAAACTAACCTAACCTAAAAACCAAAAATAACCTAACCTAAACTCTACAACCTGAACTAACGCTAACCTATAACCTAACTAACCTAGACACGTAACCTAGTCGTGGCGTGCTAAGTGCCTAACCTAACCTAGGACTCTGTAGACCTCTACCTAACCTAACCTAACTAACCTAACCCTCTGTATTAACCTACCTAACCTACACCATAACCTAAACCTAAACCTAAACCGAACCTAACCTAACCTAACCTAACCTAACCTAACGCTAACCTAACCTAACCTACCTAACCTAACCTAACCTAACGCTAACCTACCTAACCTAACCTATCCTATCCTATCCTATCCTAACCTAAACCTAACCTAACCTAACCTAACCTAACCTAACCTAACCTACCTTAACCTAACCTAACCTAACCACCTAACCTAACCTAACCTACCTAACCTAACCTAACCCTTTGAAGAAAAGGAATAGGCAGGAGGGGAAGGACAAAGAAACTCGATAATTAAATAAAAATCCTGTGTCGAGGGGTGAGATAGAGACGTGCTGGTTTTGTTTACACGGATCATTCTCTTCCCTATTTCTCTCCTTTAGTCACCTGGTATAGTGGTGCGTGTCGTGTATTCCCATGTGGGACGGTGGTGACGATGTGACTGTCGAAACCCACCTATCAACTTACAACTATGCTACTGAAGGAACAGTGCTTGGAAAGGGTAGAAATGTGGTGAAATAGGGTATAGTATTTGAGAGAATGTCACACTGACACTTACCTCTAAATGGCGGGTTGGTTCATGTGCGAGCGATTTACAGACGTTGGTGTCGAGAGTTTGGCGCAGTGTTGCCACCCCTCAAAATACTATCGCCCTACGAACAGACCGATGAAGCGGCCTATATTTCCCTTCCACCGCTACGGTTCAAGCGATTAAATTGACCTTGTCAATATAGTAAACCATTTCCTCATATCCTTGTTGTCTAGTTAGTAATTATTACATAAATAACAACATGCAACGCATGCTTTCTTTATACAGATATTTGGTAATGAAACTCCTGGTAAAAATGACCTTAATGGCAGCTACGGCCACTGATGATACGCACGATGATTAGGATACGTATAAATGCAACAGGTGGATACCCCATCCTCCACACACGTTTCCACAGCAGGACATGCAGCACGCTCACGTCATCTACCAGACCTGTCATATTCCCTGTTCATTCTTACACTGCACACCAGCGACCCAGCAGCTGATAGCGCTATCAGCTGCCTGAGTCACGTCATAGTTTCCTTTTATCCGATTTTCCAGTGTATATAGAAAATGTTAAAACTACTAGCTATATTGTTTTTATAACATATTTTCCTTTCCGCTTATGACAGGATTTGTTTTGCTGGCAAATAAAGTATTACTGTGAACCTAAAGATTCAAAATCGCCCCACTTTTGCTCAGTCTCATGTAATATCGTCCTACGTTATTTGCTCGAGTGGAGTCTCTGGAATATCGGGTCCTACGTTTGCTTGCAGTCTGTAAAATCGTCCTACGTTTTGCTCAGTCTCTGTAAAATCGCCCTACGTTTTGTTCAGTCTCTGTAAAATCGCCCTACGTTTTGTTCAGTCTCTGTAAAATCGCCCTACGTTTTGCTCAGTCTCTGTAAAATCGCCCTACGTTTTGTTCAGTCTCTGTAAAATCGCCCTACGTTTTGCTCAGTCTCTCTGTAATGTCGTCGCGTGACGTTTTGCTCAGTCTCTGCTAAATCGCCCTACGTTTTGTTCAGTTCTCTGTAAATCGCCCTGGACCGTGTTGTTCAGTCTTGCTTAAAATCGGCCTATTCGTTTTTGCTCAGTCTCTGTGAAATCGCCCTACGTTTTGCTCGGTGCTCTGTAAAATCGTACCTACGTTTTGGCTCAGTCTCTGTAAAATCGCCTACGTTTTGTTTCAGTCTCTTAAAATCGCCCTACGTTTTGCTAAGTCTCAGTAAAATCGCCCTACGTTTTGCTCAGTCTCAGTAAAATCGCCCTACGTTTTGCTCAGTCTCTGTAAAATCGCCCTACGTTTTGCTCAGTCTCAGTAAAATCGCCCTACGTTTTGTTCAGTCTCAGTAAAATCGCCCTACGTTTTGCTCAGTCTCTGTAAAATCGCCCTACGTTTTGTTCAGTCTCTGTAAAATCGCCCTACGTTTTGCTCAGTCTCTGTAAAATCGCCCTACGTTTTTGTCGTCTCAGTAAAATCGCCCTACGTTTTGCTTCAGTCCCTGTAAAATGCCGCCTTAACGTTTTGTCAGTCTCCGAAGTAAAATCGCCCTACGTTTTTGTTCATCTCAGTAAAATCACCCTAGTTTTTGCTCAGTCTCAGTAAATCGCCCTACGTTTGTTCCGCTCTCATAAAATCGCCCTACGTTTGCTCAGTCCTCTGTGTAAGAATCTCCCTAACGCTTTGCTGCGGGTCCTCTTTAAATCCGCCCTACGTTTTGTTCGGGAGTTCTCCTCTTAAATCGCCCTTGACGTTTTTGTTCATCCTCAGTAAAATTTCGCCCTACGTTTGTGCTCAGTCTCTGTAAAATCGCCTACGTTTTGGCGCAGTCTCTGTGAATCGTCGCCTAAGGAGACGTTTGCCCAGTCTCTGTAAATCGCCCTACCGGCCCGCTACAAGCATGATAATGATGGCAGAAGTGCGCCCTAACGTTGGCACACTACTGTGTTTGGCCGGCTTTTTGGTTGGGTGCGTGTCTAAATAATTTTCATATTTTCTTTATTTCGGTTATTTAATGCCAGTTTTCTTATTGGTTTCTGATATTTTGATTTTATATATTGTTTTTTTATCCATGGTTTTTCCATGTGATGTGTTTTTGTAGCGTTCTATTAAAGTAAAGTATTTTCTTTTCTTTATTTCGTCTCACTAATGTCAGTTTTTTGTTGTTTTCCGATATTTAGATTTTATATATTCGTTTTTTAGCTTTTCTTTGTCTCTCTGGTGTCCTTTTAAGGAAAATTATTAAATTTTAAATATTTCGTCTTTTCTATCACAATTTTTGACTTTTTGCCACCTTTTCACTGCTTTTTATATTCTTATTTTCTTTATTTCGTCTATTTAATGCCAGTTTTTTTATTCTGATATTCAGATTTGATGTATACGTTTGTAACCCTATCTTTGCCTCTCTCAGGTGTTATAATAATTATTTTGGGTAACTATATCATCATTTTCGTTTTTTCACCACTTTTTCACTTTGTTCTCTTATATAGGTAAATATTTTTCCTATTTTCTTAATCTCGTCTTTTTAATGCCTGTTTTTCATTGATTTTTGTTATTTGAATTTTATATATTTTTTTTTCCCCTTTTATTTGCTTCTCTCAGTTAATATAATAATTTTTGGGGGTAACTATAATATCACAATTTTCGTTTTTTTCCAACCTAATCACTGCCTTTTACATAATGCATATATTTTGTCCTATATTGCATATATGCATATATTTTTGTTGTATTATACTTATAGTTTGTTAAGGTGATGGATAGAGTGTAGTAGGAGTAGAGGATGAGTTGGTTATACAATGTGTTGTGTGTGTGGTGTGTTTGTGTGTGTGTGTGGTGCATTGTGTTTGTGTGTGGGTGTGTGGTGCGTGTGGGTGGTGTTTGTGTGTGTGTATGTGTGTGTGTGTGTGTTGGTGTGTGTGTGTGGTTTTTGTGCGTGTGTGTGTGGTTGGTTTGTGTGTGGTGCGTGTGTGTGTGTGTGGGTGTGTGTATGTGTGTGTGTGTGTGTGTGTGGGTGTGTGTGTGTGTGTGGTGGTGTGCTATCTTTCCGCATACTGACTGATGGCTTTATCGGTGTGGGCGCCAATACTCTGCGCACAAGTTTTTTCTACCGATACTTGCACGGGTGCACCTCGGGTCAGCCACCGAGAGGTTCCCGGGTTCGAATCGCCTCGGGCGGGCGCGGACAAACATATGAGGCTTTTCCTTAAACACCCGCGAGCTCCGTCTGATCCCAATAGCCCAGCCCAGGCAGTGGGGGGAGGGATGGTGGTAAGGGTTTTAGCCGGGGTTTGTGGACCCCGCTCGTCCGGGTACTATGGCTTTGCGGACCGCAGTAATGTTGTGTGCACGAAGATGAATGATATAAATATGGATATAGGAGACGGGGCCATAACGAGCCGGGGGCACATCCAGGTCGCTGTGTGTAAAAGTACAACTCGATGACACACACACACACACACACACATTAGAGTAAGGCCTGAAATCATGATGTCTGAGCCCACGTTTCCCTTTCGCTGTGTCTATTGTTATAGGTCGGTTGTGCAATGCTCAACTCGTACCACGTAATGGGTGGGGGGGTCCGGGTCTTGACTACGCGGCTGATGGGGTGAAGAATAGTGAGGAATTCGTGTATAGATCGTGTGTGTCACTTTATAACATCGAAAATGACTGTCATGGACAACAACTTATTTTTTCTTCTCTTCCCACCCCCCTCTCATCTCTCTCGTGTTTGTCACGCTACGAAAGGGCCACCGGGTACTGTAAGGCAGTTGACATTTTTCCAACTTTAGCCTCGTACACCCGCTAGAGGGAGAGAAGAGAGAAGAGAGAGAAGAAGAGAGAGAACAGAGAAGAGAGAAGAGAGAGAGAAGGACTTAGAACAAAACGAAATTAAAGTCCAGATATTAATTATTGAGGGACAAAACGAGGCGTAAGTCAATCCACCCTGACGTCTTATGCTGCTGTTGTCATTATTTTCTTCTCATGCCTCGCCTCATCCATCTCCTCTTAGTATTAGTTTGGCTCTCCTCTTCTTCGTACTCACCTATCACTACTCCTCATAGTGTAGAGAATGCAAGAGAGAGAAGCGGCGAGATAGCAAAACTAGGAAATAGACTCTCACCTAAGATGATGTGTGAACGTGTCACAAGCTCGCACAGGCTAAAGGTCAACTTTTTATATACCCTCACCTTAAATACTGTCTGTCTACTAAAGTAAGTTAACCAGTAAAATAATATTTACTTAAGTAATCGTCCCGACCCATTTTAGTTTTTGCCTGAATTATGTTGATGAATATTCAAACCCTAATCCACAAAAATATTGATTGCCAGTGCCGTTATTTGCGTAAAAACAAAACCGACTTTGTAAAAGCGCGGCGAATTTTTATTTTTCCCTCCTCGAACAGGGCTGTACGATTATCTATTGATGACGGTCATGAGGAGAATCTCAATGTAACACTTCAGACACCTGTCGACAAATGTTGTGAGCGATTGTCGTCGTTGTCAGACAGTGCATCTATCGCTGTGACAGATCTAATGCCTTCTTCCATTTTGCGACATTTCAGGAACCAGTTCCGAACCCAAGCACTCCGGCGTTCATTTGCGCACAAAAAAACCTGCGGTCCCGGCGACGGCGCCGTAGTGACTCGCAAACCCGTGAACTTTCTCTCCCACATTGGGGAAAGGGTCGGTAGACAATAGAGTTTTCAGCTCATAACAAACATGGCCGACTGGGGGCCCTTTTTCATGCTAATCGTGACGGGTTTTCCGCATGCCGTGTCGGAGATGTGTCATACAGGCCTAACATTGGCACTGGTGGAGGAAAGCGGTCCCGCGATCTTAATCTTGATATGATTCCTTTACATCACAGCTGAATTACCACTTAATGTTTTTTTGTTTGTGTTTTTAGCAGACGAGGTTAGCACCAATTGGTTAGTACGCCGGGCGAGTAGTCCCTCTCTCTCTCTCTCTCTCTCTCTCTCTCTCTCTCTCTCTCTCTCTCTCTCTCTCCTTCCTTTCTCTCTCTCTCTCCTTCCTTTCTCTCTCCTTCCTTTCCTTTCTCTCTCTCCTTCCTTTTTCTTCTCTCTCTCCTTTATCTCTCTCTCTCTCTCTTCTCTCTGGGACGCCATTGCTGCCTCTGGACGTCAACAAGACCGCGATCGAGCTCTCCCGTTTCTGGGAAGTTTTGCGGGATCTAGCGAGCTGCTACCCTTCTGCCTTGGCTGAGATCGACAGTAAGACCCAGTCGTCTGTTTAGTGCCGTCGAGGTGTTTGAGGGTTTTGGACTTTGCTGATATTTTGCCATAAGAATTCCATACTCCTGGCCAATCCCCTCCTGTTCGAGGTTTTCGCGTCTGCGCATGCGCAGTGCGAGGAGTGTGACGTTTTGCCTTCGTCATGATTACGTCACTCTGCCCCCGCTGGTGCGGGTTGCCAACGCTCTGAGCACACCCATATTGCTGACTCGCTGAGGCGATATGGCTTACTCCGGACCTGGCTCCCTCGCTGATATGGAGGCTGATCTGGCTCTCGCCGGTGATGACGCCATGTCGGAAGAGACCTGGCCCCCTCTGGCCCTCCACACACGCCAGGGGTCCACCTCCGCTGCAGCCGCGGCCACTCCCGGGCAACCCCTTGAGGTTGCCCCCTCCCCTGTCACCCAGGCCTCCACCAAACGCCCCATTGACGATGCTTCGGACTCTGGCGGTGAACCTTCGTCTCCCGCTGCAAAAACATCCAAGCGCAACGATACTTCTTTCCAACCCCCGGTTCCTGACTACTCCCGCCCCCGCCTCGATCCCCGGAGGGCACCTTCCCAGCCTGCGCATGTCCCTCCAGCTTTTGCCCCGAGGACTGAATATGTCAAGTTCCTTTTCAGAGAGAGCCCGACTGTGGATATGAAGCTTCGGTGGCTTTCTGACGTCACCAAGACGTTTCGCCTCGATCGGGAGTTGGCGGAGGTTAAGATGTCTGCTGTTTCCTCCCGTTTCGTCTATATTTCACGACGACGTACAGATATCGTAGACAGTGTCAGAAATGGTGAGTTCTTATCCTTGTCCCTGGATGTTCAGGACTCGGTCGAGAGGCCCAGGAAGTTCCATACGTACCTCATCACCCGCTACCCTGTCGGCGTTGACCCTTCCTTGGCCCGGGAGCTTCCTGGCGTCTACACTGTTCGTCGCTTCAAACAAAATGGGACACCCATCAATCGGCTCGTTGTCACATGGAGCCTCTCTGACCCGCCTCCACCATATGTCGACTTCAGTTTCCTCCCTTGCCTCCTCCCATCATGTGAGCTACGACGGATGAAGGACGAGCAGCCTTGGTGCTTCAAATGCTGGGGTATCGGGCATATATCACGGTATTGTTCTGCTGCTTCGGACCGGTGTGGGTGGTGCGCTGCTGACCACGCCTCCCGGACTTGCCCATATCGCACCCCTTCCCTGCCCACCCCTACTGCTTCCACTTCTACCTCGGACCCTCTTCCATCACCCGCACCAGACACCTCAAAGTGGACATGCCCCCGTTGTCATGAACCCGGAGTCAACGTCTGGCATGGCTGTGCCACACGTGCACGCCCCGCCCCCTCCTTCCCTGCCTACGCGTCGCCTCACGCTCCACCACCACCCCGGCCGCGACCGGGTGCCACCACATCATCTCCAGCTTCTCCCCCTCCTGATTCTGCACAAGTCCTTGCCCTTCGTGTGGCCGTTGCCTCTCTGACGTCACGGTGCGCTGCGTTCGCAGCACGTTTTGATGCGCTTGAGGCAAGCGTCGCCAGTATAGCCTCACAGAACGCCACCACCGCCACTCAGTACGCCACCACCGAGCGCACCCTTGCTACTCTTGTTGAGTCTCATCAGGCCATCCTCGCTTCTGTCACCACCCTCACAGAGAAACTGGATGCTCACACCGTAAGGTTCGGTGATAAACTGCTCGCGGAGCCATTACATCGCTCACCTCAATGTGGTGCTCCCTCAACGTCTTCGTCCCCGCCTGCTTCCCGGAAACTTAAAGCCAGATTTCGCTAGCCGGATGCCGCTTCACGTTATCTCTTGGAATGCCTGTGGAATCAGAAATTTTCCTAAACTTACTTCACTCAAGAGCTATGTAGGTCGCCACCACCCACATTGTTATATTCATTCAAGAAGCTTTTGTTGGTTGCCCTGTACCTGGGGTAGAGGCTCCCTCGCTCCCTGGCTACGTCTCGTATGTCCATCACGTCAGAAATGGTCTTGTCAGTTACATCCATTCTTCCGTACCCCATCAACTTTTGCGCCGCTCTGCTGATGATGACATGACCTTTCAGCTCTTTGAGATCACTGTGGGTGATGGGAGGCTTCGATTATGTAATGTTTACTCTGCCCCAGGAAGGATTCATCTCTCTGCCCTCCCTACACCAACGAATCATGGCATGATCTACATTGGTGATTTCAATGCCCGACACTCTGCTCTCGGTGATCACTCTCCCACTCCGAATCGTAATGGGCTTCCTCTCCTCGAGTACATCCGCCGCCACCGCCTCACTCACTGGCCTACAGGAGGAGCTACGCACGCCCGTGGGGGCACTCTGGACCACATTATTACCTTCGGCCTGGTGGCATCCAACGTCGAGTGTGTTTCTATTCCAACCCTCTTCTCAGACCACGTCGCTCTTGGAATCCGGTATTCCCTACCAGCTCGACATTCCCTTCCTCATGACCGCATCCGTATCACTATTCCTCCCAAATATTGCCCTACCTACGTCTCTTACATTTCCAGCCTTATACCCACATTTGATTTGACGTCGCCTGACAAATTGTATTCCTCCCTAGTTGACTCGACACGTGACTTCCACGCCCGCTATGTCACCAGACCGCACATTAAAAGACGCCCTGAAGCCCATGCCTGGACGCTAGATCAACGCATCCTTCATGCGGAACAGAAGGCGATGGAAGATGGTCTCGCCTTCCAGAGGCAACCAACACCTGCTCGTCTACACCAGTACCAGGCGTCCAGAGACGATCTTGTCGCCCTTCAGCAGTGCGTGTATACTGACTCTTGGAGGAAGTACACCGACAGAATAAATCACCAAACAAGCGTCGGATCCATGTGGCACCTGATAAACAGGGTTATCAAGAGGAAACCCCCCAGCGCTCTCCACCACAGCCCAGCTGAGTACGCACAGGATTTGATTCGTACCTGGTCTGAACAAGCACAAACACGCAACCTTCCCGCCCATATTCAAGAGGCTCTCTCTTCTCACAGAAATGTTCGCACTCTCCGTTTGATGGCTGCGTTATTGCGGACGGATGAGGATGACGACGTGCTGATCACTGAGGATGAACTGCGACGAGCTCTCACCAGGTGTAAGGCATCAGCCCCCGGGGATGATGGTCTTACTTACCCGGTCCTTCGCTTACTCCTGAAGGTCCCTGACAATCCCTTGCTGCAGCTTTACAATCTTTGCTTCCGCTTGGGACACGTGCCTCATGCCTGGACCTCCAGCACAATTGTGCCGATCCCCAAACCTGGCACTGATAAGTTCAGACCAATTTCACTCACTTCCTGCTTCTGTAAGGTGCTCGAGCGTATCTTCCTCACCCGTCTCATGTTTCGGCTGGAGGACAAGTTATCTCCCAGTCTGTATGGTTTCCTGCCACAGAAAAGTACGCACCATGGTCTGATGGATCTGTATACCCGCCTCTCCCCCACCAGTGTGGTAGCTTTTCTTGACCTCAAGAGTGCATTTGATGTTGCCAACAGAGAGGTTATCCTCGATCAGCTGGTGGAATTTGGTGTCAAAGGGAATCTCCTGAGGTGGATCCGTGGTTACCTCCGTAACAGAACCTCGCGTGTGCTTTTCAAGGGGGCGTGCAGCTCCTCCAAGGAATTCGAGCTTGGTACTCCGCAAGGTGGTGTTTTAAGTCCATTCCTTTTTAATGTCCTCGTGCACCGCTTACTCACTCTTCTTCCCGACATTCCTGGGACGACTGTTACCTGCTACGCTGATGATATATGTGTTCATTCCAACTCTCCTGCAGATCTTCGCCTCTTCCTTCAGTCATTCTACGAGTCGTCTTCCGCTTGTGGCCTCATTCTCTCCCCTGAGAAAAGTAGAATATTTTCTCCCCGGAACCCCAGAACACTTCCTGTTTTCACTGCTGGAAATATTGTTATCCCGCTGTGCACGCAGTACTTGTACCTGGGAGCGCCTGTGTGGATCACCCCAGCCATACCTGCGCGGCAGCGCGTTCATCCCATCGTCGACGATCTCCTACACCGGCTACAGCAGCGCTTCATTCCTTTCAAATGGCTCACAAACAATGCTGCCGGAGTCTCTATTCCTGTGGCTAGGACCCTCTACATTGCCTTCATACGATCAGTTATAAACTACCTCTCCCCTGCCCTCTGTCAGCTCTCCAAGACCTCTTTAGACCCTTTAGAAAAATTTCAGAACAGAGTGATGAGGTACATTCTTGAGTGTCCTGCCTCCACCAGAATAGTCAACATGTTGGCTGAGCTCGATCTCCCCCCTCTTGTTGAGAGAATTCACGCCAATGTCTCCTCCTTCAGCGTCAAGTGCCTCCACTCTCCCCATCTTACTCCACATTATTCACGTGTCCTGAGAACCTCGCTTGACCCTGCCGCACCCCGACCTCCGCTTCGTCCCGGCGTCCGCACCCTCGTCAACACAGTCTGCTCCACCCTGCTGCGACTTGATCTTAATGTTCCCGTGGCTGAAGTGGATCATGGTCCTCCTCCATGGAGGATTCCTCCGCCTCAAGTCTCCTTCACTCCCACTTCCAAGGCAGCCCCACCACTCCTCCAGAAGCAACTGGCTCTGGAGCACATTGCCGCAGTGTCCTCCTCCGTCCCTGCCGCTCCCCATCTCTACGTCGACGGCTCCCTGCAGCCAGATGGGAGCGCGGGGTGCGCTGTCTACTCACTCGACGTGGCGCCACCGGAGGAAGGCTGGGTTGGCCGCAGACTACCCAACTTGTCCAGCTCTACCTACTGCGAGTTACAGGGACTCTTGCTGGCTGTCAGTCTCCTCTGTCAAAGGCGTCTGAATGGTGTGGTCATGTGTGACTCTCAGTCTGCCCTTCAGGCCATCTCATCTCCACAACCCACACACCGTTGCCTTGTTCATCAGATCTTGCTTCAGTTAGTCGCAGCTCGTGACAATTCTCTAACTATAAGGTTTTTGTGGATTCCTTCCCATGTTGGAATAGCAGCCAACGACAAGGCAAAAACTCCAAGGCATCTCCTCGCCAAAACTGGCTGCAGCCTGCCTCTGCCTGATGGTGCTACACCCTCCCTCCTCTGCTTCAAACAGTTGATACACTCGGCCGCTCTTCTCCCCACACTCCACCGCACGAACGCTGAGCGGGCTCAGAGTGTGTCTATACAGCATTATGACCACTTCCGGCTAACCCTTCCCAAGTATCGCCGACGCGGACTCATGGCTCGCAGACACAACATTGTGTCTGCCCGACTTCGGCTGGGATACCGACCTGTGTGGCAGGTCTCTGAGGCGGGGGACATTCCTCACTTCTCCTCCTGCAAGCTGTGTGATCGCCCCAGAGCCAACAGTCTTCAGCACTACTGCCTCGAGTGTCCCTCTGTCAGGGACATGCTGCCTCAGGGACAGCCCTTACTCGCTGTGTGCAACTTCCTCCTGACGGATAGTAATTTGGATGTCGTATTAGTACGTCACCCACACTTTGGTGGGTGCTAATCCTTTCCTTGCCATACAACTGCGTGCCCTGCGAGACACGAATGCACTAATAATTTGATGTCCAGCATCTCTGTATGTATGACGGTGTGCCCTGTGTGTCCCGAATTAATTAATTATACATGTTTGGCAATATTTCATGTACTCGGCCTGTCGCTCTTTGAGCGTAATAAATTGAAAAAAAAAAAAAAAATCTCTCTCTCTCTCATCTCTCGCGGGACCGCTTTCCTCCACCAGTGCCCACCCACTGACTAGGCGCTATTAAACTATCGCTAGTATACTGAATTCGGTACCGTAACACGAATAACTGCAGAATAGTATGTTTTTAATTATGTTGTTACCTCGTGAGCTATTTAGGTCCATTCAAGTTTTGCAATTTTGGCATGGCTGGCAGGGGTAACCCACCACTGGAAATTACTGTAAGTGGCCATTCATGATATTTGGGACCTTGCAGACGATTTTGTAAATGATTTGAGGTGGTCACCTCATGAGCTGATCTCGGTCAGTTCTGAGGTTTTTCAATTTTTGGACGTAACTGGCAGGGGTAACCCACCACTGGAAATCACTGGAAAAGGCCATTCATCATATTTGGAACCCTGCAGAAGATTTAGCAAGTGATCTGAAGTGGTTACCTCATGAGCTGATCTAGGTCAGCTTTTAGGGGTTAATTAATGGTCACTGGCAAGGGTAACCCACCAATGAAAATCACTGGCATCAACCGTGTTTTATACATTGGGTTATGGAAAGTCCATTACAGATAGTTAGGATCGGTTACTGTCTAAAGCTGATCTAGATCATTTTTGGAGTGGACTCCCCTGGCCACATACACCACAGCATGCCTGCCAGTCGTCCAGTTCCATACATTAGCACTGATAGTTTGGTGGCAAAGAAAATTGGTTACCTTTCCAGCTAACCAGACCCCCCCCCGGCTCTAATAGGCCCATAGACGCAGAGGCCAGAGGTCCCATGTACTAATATATTTACATTTTTCCCGTTTTCGCGTGCGGGCAACATGGGTGACTAATCATTTTTTCGTAAATAGTTTTTTTCGTTTACTCCACATAAGAGCCCCTCTCAGTAATGAAGTTACTTTCATAGTATCATGAATTACTCACATACATATCCCATACACTTTAATCTCCATGTTAATCGCAACCTTCGTATATATGAATGAATATTTGTAGTACATATTTATATCTTATACATGATTATTAAGAACGTGATAAATATGAGGTACATCAGTATCGTTGTTCAAGTGAAGTATGATTGCAAGAAAGTTACGGCTCCAAGTGGCATAGCATATGTATATAGTAATCTCCGAAAACTGTATCAGGAAGATACGCTGCCAGACGTACAAACGCACGGGTGGCTGACAAGGGAGGGAGGGGGTGCTTGGGATAAAGAACACGTGTGATAGTCTGAAGAAAGTGTGGCACCTCAGGCATCAACACACTGTGGTAAACATTAATGTTTCTTATATACTTTGCTGGTATTCGTCAGTTGCATTTATATAAATGTATAAATCAAGAAAGTTCTGTGTAGGAAAAGTTGTATATTTCTGGCCCTTCATCCTATAATAATCAGGAATAGTGGGCGTGCAGTGAATCATTTCACAAATGCTTATTCTACGATTAATATGTCCCATTTTCCTTAAAAACATGCGAGAAAATTATCTACATATATCAATGTAACGAAACAGCAACAGAAAAGGTTTTACAATGAAAAAATAGAAATACTGGCGTTGTGTGGCAACCCCAGCTTTCAATGTCTACAGATCTATTGGCTGAAGTGTTTTGACAGCCGCTAGGTGGCAGCACCGGCGCTCGTTGTTATATTGCACATATTTGTCAGTTCTATGAGACTTATGTCTTCGTGGTGCAGTGGGTAGCGCTCCTAGCTGCGGCTACGCGGGCCCGGGTGCAATTCTCACCTAGTATGACTGTATTTCAGTATATACTATTTTCATGTCTGATTGTGTATGTGTTGTGTGTGTTTATGCTAAAAACTCATAGAGCATTAATCTTGATTGATGTTAGGGGAGGTAATAATTGGATTTAAATACGTCTAAATCAACAGTTACATTGGACGACAATAGATGGTGCTCTTATTAGACATCACAAATTATGCTTAGGCTAGGGTCTCAGCTTTCCTATCTTCCGTGTAGGGTCTTTGCTATGGCATCGCGAGACACGGAAGCACTCCTCTGGCGCATGCACAGATTCAGAACGTCCCATTCCTTTGCACTTTTCTCCTCGTCGCGCCACAATGGCGAGGTTAGGGAGACTTCACTTATGGGTGCCAATCCAGCACTCGCCTAGCTGTGGGGTCCAGCCTCCAGCACCATTGATGCCTACCACCAGAACCCTTCATAACGGTTCCCATCTTGTCCATAAAAGAACAATGATTATATCCATCTTAATTCAGATTCTTTGCAGACATGGTTTCTTTATTAATAAAGTACTATGGCGTTGGCATCACCATTTCATATTATCATTTTTGTAATAAGTTTTCATCATTTGCATTTCAATTTTATGTTTCATTAAAAGAAATCAATATGACAATACATTAGGGCAGTTCTGATGGGGTTGCCCTATATTATATAATAATAGTAAAGTAACTTCAGGTAATGAACACTCACATTTCCTGGATTTGGGAGAAAACGGAAATGGACCCTGTAAAGCTGGCTCGTACCAGTATTAGTCATGACGATGTTCCTCTGGCAAAGATAGTCGCTTACGATCAGCCTGTAAAGTTCGGTGCACTTTCCAGGCCTTCAGACTCGCCAAGATTCACAAATAGAGGCAATGATTGAGATTCTAAAAGAGAAAAAATGGCTCACTGATGACCACATGAATCATTGCTAGGCCCTCCTCAAGCACCAGTTTCCTGAAGTTGATGGCCTCCAAGACTGTGCAGTGTTTGAGGTGGTGGAGTATTAGGGAACTGGTTAGATATTATATGTATGTGTATAATCTTAATATCTATACTAAGACAGGATGTCTGAGTGTCTGTGTGTCCTCTACCGGCGCCTGTCGGTCTGAGGCACTGCCACCTTTTGATGACATTTTGTTGACCCAATAGCCACGCCATCTCATATGATGATGACGTGGCTAGCCAGCCTGGTGTTTGGAAGCAACACGTGATGGTGATCGCGCTCCACAGGCCTGGACCGGTATTACCAAAACTTAATCATAGCTATGACAGAAATGTATCATTACTCTTGAATATCATAAATTTTTATCATACGCCATTTATCATAAGTTTGGAATCTAGCACAATTTTCTATCATAGGCGTCTGCTAAATATAGCGTCATTGTTTCTTTAAAATGGTTATATAATCAGTAAATTCATCCTTTGACCACGTTTTATGGATTGATACTTCCCTTATGTTTATAACATGTTTAGGGCAGTGACACAGAGAGTAATGTAGTAATTCATTCCCGAAAATAAGGCATATAGATGTACCGTTGAGCAGTATCTGTGTAAACACGGGACAGAGTTGCCAGATGGCGATGTTTTCGATCTAAAAGCTGTTTGTTCAAGTTGGTGAGGAACAATATGCACTCACACGGTCTACTCGGTATTTCCTAATCAGCTGTGCATCATTCAGCTCACTCAACACATCCCTATGTGGGCGAATATTCCTTCACTGAGGCTGTTATTGTGTCTCGACCCTGTTGACAGCAGGAAAGTTTATCATAGTCGCGGGGCCGTTATCATAGTCGCGCTAGAACTCAGTGACCCCACTCTTAGCCTCCCGCGCGGTTTGTGATAGTCCCCTCCAATTTATGTTATTCGCCAGCCAGTTGTGACTAAAATGGGCCATTTTGTCCAGCTATGATATAAGTTCTTAATTATGATCGTTTTGGTAATACCGGTCCTGGGAGACATGGACGCCGGAAGCTGTGAGGTTCCCGTCAAACTCCCTTAGTATGCTGCCTGCACCAGGAAAGCGGCAGAAGCCACCGGAGACGCGACACAAGCGCTCCTAGGTCTCCATCTGAGTCAGTGTGGTTACTCACACACCGGAGTGTGTGAGTACTTGTCACGATATTAATTGTTCTGGCTCTGTCTATCTATTAGAGTAATAATTAGACATTAGTTTCAATAGCCGTTGTAAAGAACCTCGTGACATTACTATTATCATTATATATTTTTAATAGTATATTGTCTTACTCTAATACTTTGGCACTTTAAAATACTTATAAATTACTTAAAGAACCGCTCGACCACGATTAGCCAATACCACCCTATACCACTTCATGATGTGTACCTCTGGGCATTGAAAGTAAGTTACCTGCCTATCAAGAGGGCATCACACGCAATCACCCCTACAGGTCAGTAACCTGTATTTACATCGTGTGATCCCGTTACCTGTAAAATAATCTTACTAAAAAGGGTAACAGGAGCACACTCGTGTTGGTACCCCCAGGGTGAAGTTTGTCCAAATTCTATATGTCAGTAGAAATCACTGGTTTACAGTATGTAACATTCATAATTGTCAAGAAAGTAAAAAAAAATTATAACTCTATATCTAGAAAATTCCGTGCATTCCACCGCCAAACATTCATTGAACAGCTTGAGTGGATGCTACACACCTCTAGCGGTGCCTTAACAATGGAATGGCTTGATGTGCAATTTCAGAGGGGCGGCGATGCATGCGGCTTGTATGCCATCGCTAATGGTTTTGCAATGTGCAAATACAAAGCCCTAGGAGTGTGCATGGGACCAAGATGGTTTGTATGACTGGCTGTTTGGATGCCGCGAGGCTGGACAAATGTCTCGACCCCCTGTAACAGTACCCCACAGGAGCCATAAGGGTACTGTTTGGACTGACGTGGAAGAGGTCCACTGTAAAGGCTGGTTACCAAGTAACGAGAAGCGTGTTATGGTTGTGTGTTCTAGCTGCAGCAAGCGGTGCCACTCAAGCTGCGAGGGAGGGTCACCGCATACAGCTGGCAGCCAGATGTTTCACTGTAACAGTTTTAGGTAACTTGCTTTCAACTATAGACCGTCTGTCACGTGCTGTCTTGGAAGAAAATTCGTCTCCTTTTTTTTTGTTATTCACAGAAAGTGAATACCACATGCAAAATTGAGTTAGTCCTAAGCCTAAATCCCTCAACCTTTTTTTTGTCATTTGGTGTGCACGTTAGCATGGAAGAGGAGAAAAACGCAAAGAGTATTGTTTCCATCTTAATTATGCAAGATTGACATGAATGTGGATTAAGAGGCATTATAACTTAAAAGAAATAGGCAGTGGAATTAAGTTACTTTAAAGTCAGCTTGAGTTTGATCTTAACAACTGGCGAGAGGAAGAAGAGTGTGTGCAAGGTTTGGTTTGTCTAGTCTCAGGCATGTCTTTACAAGGTTGTTAGGGCCGTGTTCACTTGTATAACTCCATACTTCAAAGTTTCTTAAGGTGATATTTACTCATTCACAGAAAACTATAGACGGCGCCGCATCAAAGTTTCGGCCATTCTCCGTGTCAGGGCCCAACAACCCAAGCTGGCCAACAACAACCCTGCCTAAACAAACTACTATAATGATAACAAACCCTCGATTTCCCCGCATCCTACCTGATCCGCGGATCACGCCTATGTCAGATACGCGGGCACCTACCTCCTCCAGAGATCACCAAGGCCGTATCCTTCTATCCCCTTAGTGCATGTTATCACTTTACTCTTACTCATGTTTCCTCCCAAACTTCTCCACCAGCTTACTCAATTTATCCTTGCATATCACCATTATCATCATTCATGTATATTCAAACCTTAGTCATGGACTGCTGCTCAACTGACAGCGATGTATTTTCATATGATGTACACGTGTATGTATTTGTTTGTGCATATAGTGTATAGTGTATACGGTAACTTATATTGCACCTCCTCCAGATATCACCAAGGCCGTGTATCATGGGAAGATTTTGCTTGGTACAAGAAAAACTGGAGATTTGCTCAGTGCCCTTGGGAGGGGAAGAAGGGGATATAATTACAAATGGATAGTTTCCTGGCACCTTATTATTTTTACGGTAAGAGGTTTTCTCAGGATAATCAAACATTACTCTTATCATAGTGTAATGTGATTTTGAGTTATGTGAGCTATTGCATTAACGGGGCATGCATGTATGAATATATATTTGAAAGCTTAGCATTTTATGTGGGAAAGGGTTACTAACCTCCCAGTGCTGATTTCAAGAATATGCGTGCTATTTATGTAGGTTTAATTTGGAAATGCCTTTAACTTATATGACTGATTATTATGTGACGTCCCGCTCATTTTAAGACGAGACCATGTTTTCTGACTGCTTTCGATTTATTTTTGATGAATATGACATCCACATCTCGAGAATATTGCACGTTTTTTTTCTTAGGGGGATCGGAACATCAGGGCCACCTCGCATATTGAGCCTTGAAAGGTAGATTCCCGTTGTTAAGGCATATGTATGGGTGTGATAGGTATATTGCGTGGTACATTGTATTGCCAGCCCCAGTTGCATTAGGGTGGTGTGGGGGGACACCGTACTATTAGTGGAAAAATATTCATAAAAAATCCATTTTTTACCTGAGAGAGTGCACACTGTGCCCAAAACCAACTTCACAATATGACCCACCTATGGTACCCTCATGAATACTTAACTCAGATAATAAGGGTCATTTAAGGTTTTTTACAAATTTTTGACTGTGATCCCCCCCGTTCGGTGTGACCCCACCCCACCCTACCTCTTAGTCATGAAGTCTACCCTGTTGCTCGCATGTAGTTCACTGAGGGTGGCGCTGCATCCGTGGTGGCATGGTGGCGCGAAATTTGAATTAATTTTCGCGTTGTAGCCTTCGTACGGTGATCGGTCAATCCTCGTACGTTCGGTGTGACCCCACCCCACCCTACTGCTGGGTCAGCAAGTTGAGATTGATTGATTGATTATAGTTTTAAGGCGCCGCAACTGCGGGGTTATTGACGCCTGCTTACAAAAGATACATGTAAAGTAAAACCAAAAAACAAAATTTAAGATAGAATAAAAATATTGAAAATTACGAAATACATAAAAGAACAAGACTACATTAAAAACAATCATAAGTTAATATTAAAAACATCATAACTTGTTGAGAAGGCCAGCCTTCTCAATAAATGTATGGACTTCATGTCCCGGAGAGAAACACCTCTCTCCCAATGCCAGGGAGAGACGGTAAGCACCGTCCGACCCGCGACACCGGGACAAAAATTGCACACGTAGGTCCCCAAGACTGGGACACTCGACCAGCAAGTGCCGCACAGTTAAGGGGACCAAACAATCATCACAGTAAGGAGGGTGGCCCCCCTCATGAGGAACCATGAGTATATAGAGTGTGACCAATACGCAATCGTGCCAAGGCAGTCTCCCATCTCCGGGAGAGACGCAGTAGCTCCAGTCCTCGATACTTTGGCGGATGGTGCGCAGTTATTTGCCCTATAGTAATCCAACGTTCTTGCCAACTGTTGTGAACTGATCTATGGATTGCGAGCTAGGTCCGTAGCCGGCACTGCAAATGTGATAGAGCTGGTCTTTTAGCTGCAGCTTTTGCCAAGGCATCAGCTCCTCATTACGGCAACACCTACATGTGCCGGTACCCAACAAAAGCTGACCGTCCGGCCTNGTCTTTTAGGTCCATCAAGTTTTGCAATTTTGGCATGGCTGGCAGGGTAACCCACCACTGGAAATTACTGTAAGTGGCCATTCATGATATTTGGGACCTTGCAGACGATTTTGTAAATGATTTGAGGTGGTCACCTCATGAGCTGATCTCGGTCAGTTCTGAGGTTTTTCTATTTTTGGGCGTAACTGGCAGGGGTAACCTACCACTGGAAATCACTGGAAAAGGCCATTCATCATATTTGGAACCCTGCAGAAGATTTAGCAAGTGATCTGAAGTGGTTACCTCATGAGCTGATCTAGTTTAGCTTTTAGGGGTTAATTAATGGTCACTGGCAAGGGTAACCCACCAATGAAAATCACTGGCATCAACCGTGTTTTATACATTGGGTTATGGAAAGTCCATTACAGATAAAGATATACGTAAGATATACGATAAGATACGAAAAGATATACGTAAAAAGACAGTGAAGGTGAGAAATAATGTATAAATAATGAGAACAAAATGAGGTCGCTACATGGTGAGATATGCCGAGCTGCCTCTTGACTGAGGAATGGCAGCTAGGCTGCTTCCTGACGGAGAACAAATCATGTCGCTACATGGTGAGATGCATTACACCGATATTGTGGAAGGACAGGCTGCCACCTGACGAAGAACAACAGGCAGTTGAGAGAGGCCGCTGCCTCAGCTGGTCTCGCTTCCCCGTGACTGAGGTGTGTCAGGCGGCCTCCTGACGGAGAAATAACATGCTGCCGTTACATGTTGAGATACCGCGCTGCCCGGTGACAGAGGAGTGCAAGGCAAGGCCTCCTGACAGAACGCCGCGCCCTGTATACATGCAACCGTAACAAGCAAAGCTACGCTTCCTTGATTTACAAAGAATTCGTCTCTCATCGAGTGTGCTTATATATATTCACATTACTGGGTAATACGACGCAAAAGATATACTTAAGAAAGACAGTGAAGATGAGAAAAAATGTATAAATGATGAAGATGAGTGGGTAAATCCACCCAGAGTATCCTCCGGCGAATTAATCCGCCACGGAAATCTCCGGCCTAGGGGTCGGCTGGGGTGAGACAGGAGCCGGGAGCAAGCTGTTGCCTCTCCGCGCGGCGGGATGAAATGAAAAGTAATCATCGTACCTCTGGCGCCCTACATGGCATCCGAAAACACAACCTTCTGGATAACCAAACCTCCTGGACCGCTACAGCGGCGTCTGCCACCCTCTGCAGCCAGGTGTTGCCCGGTCCATCTTAATTCAGATTCTTTGCAGACATGGTTTCTTTATTAATAAAGTACTATGGCATTGGCATCACCATTTCATATTATCATTTTTGTAATAAGTTTTCATCATTTGCATTTCAATTTTATGTTTCATTAAAAGAAATCAATATGACAATACATTAGGGCAGTTCTGATGGGGTT
Source organism: Chionoecetes opilio (assembly GCA_016584305.1). NCBI lineage: Eukaryota > Metazoa > Arthropoda > Malacostraca > Decapoda > Majidae > Chionoecetes > Chionoecetes opilio. Next base: position 35,635 of record JACEEZ010016726.1, read on the forward strand.
GCCCTATATTATATAATAATAGTAAAGTAACTTCAGGTAATGAACACTCACATTTCCAGGATTTGGGAGAAAACGGAAATGGACCCTGTAAAGCTGGCTCGTACCAGTATTAGTCATGACGATGTTCCTCTGGCAAAGATAGTCGCTTACGATCAGCCTGTAAAGTTTGGTGCACTTTCCAGGCCTTCAGACTCGCCAAGATTCACAAATAGAGGCAATGATTGAGATTCTAAAAGAGAGAAAATGGCTCACTGATGACCACATGAATCATTGCTAGGCCCTCCTCAAGCACCAGTTTCCTGAAGTTGATGGCCTCCACTCCAAGACTGTGCAGTGTTTGAGGTGGTGGAGTATTAGGGAACTGGTTAGATATTATATGTATGTGTATAATCTTAATATCTATACTAAGACAGGATGTCTGAGTGTCTGTGTGTCCTCTACCGGCGCCTGTCGGTCTGAGGCACTGCCACCTTTTGATGACATTTTGCTGACCCAGTAGCCACGCCATCTCATATGATGATGACGTGGATAGCCAGCCTGGTGTTTGGAAGCAACACGTGATGGTGATCGCGCTCCACAGGCCTGGACCGGTATTACCAAAACTTAATCATAGCTATGACAGAAATGTATCATTACTCTTGAATATCATAAATTTTTATCATACGCCATTTATCATAAGTTTGGAATCTAGCACAATTTTCTATCATAGGCGTCTGCTAAATATAGCGTCATTGTTTCTTTAAAATGGTTATATAATCAGTAAATTCATCCTTTGACCACGTTTTATGGATTGATACTTCTTCCCTTATGTTTATAACATGTTTAGGGCAGTGACACAGAGAGTAATGTAGTAATTCATTCCCGAAAATAAGGCATATAGATGTACCGTTGAGCAGTATCTGTGTAAACACGGGACAGAGTTGCCAGATGGCGATGTTTTCGATCTAAAAGCTGTTTGTTCAAGTTGGTGAGGAACAATATGCACTCACACGGTCTACTCGGTATTTCCTAATCAGCTGTGCATCACTCAGCTCACTCAACACATCCCTATGTGGGCGAATATTCCTTCACTGAGGCTGTTATTGTGTCTCGGCCCTGTTGACAGCTGGAAAGTTTATCATAGTCGCGGGGCCGTTATCATAGTCGCGCTAGAACTCGGTGAACCCACTCTTAGCCCTCACACGGTCTACTCGGTATTTCCTAATCAGCTGTGCATCATTCAGCTCACTCAACACATCCCTATGTGGGCGAATATTCCTTCACTGAGGCTGTTATTGTGTCTCGACCCTGTTGACAGCAGGAAAGTTTATCATAGTCGCGGGGCCGTTATCATAGTCGCGCTAGAACTCAGTGACCCCACTCTTAGCCTCCCGCGCGGTTTGTGATAGTCCCCTCCAATTTATGTTATTCGCCAGCCAGTTGTGACTAAAATGGGCCATTTTGTCCAGCTATGATATACGTTCTTAATTATGATCGTTTTGGTAATACCGGTCCTGGGAGACATGGACGCCGGAAGCTGTGAGGTTCCCGTCAAACTCCCTTAGTATGCTGCCTGCACCAGGAAAGCGGCAGAAGCCACCGGAGACGCGACACAAGCGCTCCTAGGTCTCCATCTGAGTCAGTGTGGTTACTCACACACCGGAGTGTGTGAGTACTTGTCACGATATTAATTGTTCTGGCTCTGTCTATCTATTAGAGTAATAATTAGACATTAGTTTCAATAGCCGTTGTAAAGAACCTCGTGACATTACTATTATCATTATATATTTTTAATAGTATATTGTCTTACTCTAATACTTTGGCACTTTAAAATACTTATAAATTACTTAAAGAACCGCTCGACCACGATTAGCCAATACCACCCTATACCACTTCATGATGTGTACCTCTGGGCATTGAAAGTAAGTTACCTGCCTATCAAGAGGGCATCACACGCAATCACCCCTACAGGTCAGTAACTTGTATTTACATCGTGTGATCCCGTTACCTGTAAAATAATCTTACTAAAAAGGGTAACAGGAGCACACTCGTGTTGGTACCCCCAGGGTGAAGTTTGTCCAAATTCTATATGTCAGTAGAAATCACTGGTTTACAGTATGTAACATTCATAATTGTCAAGAAAGTAAAAAAAAAATATAACTATATCTAGAAAATTCCGTGCATTCCACCGCCAAACATTCATTGAACAGCTTGAGTGGATGCTACACACCTCTAGCGGTGCCTTAACAATGGAATGGCTTGATGTGCAATTTCAGAGGGGCGGCGATGCATGCGGCTTGTATGCCATCGCTAATGGTTTTGCAATGTGCAAATACAAAGCCCGAGGAGTGTGCATGGGACCAAGATGGTTTGTATGACTGGCTGTTTGGATGCCGCGAGGCTGGACAAATGTCTCGACCCCCTGTAACAGTACCCCACAGGAGCCATAAGGGTACTGTTTGGACTGACGTGGAAGAGGTCCACTGTAAAGGCTGGTTACCAAGTAATGAGAAGCGTGTTATGGTTGTGTGTTCTAGCTGCAGCAAGCGGTGCCACTCAAGCTGCGAGGGAGGGTCACCGCATACAGCTGGCAGCCAGATGTTTTACTGTAACAGTTTTAGGTAACTTGCTTTCAACTATAGACCGTCTGTCACGTACTGTCTTGGAAGAAAATTCGTCTCCTTTTTTTTGTTATTCACAGAAAGTGAATACCACATGCAAAATTGAGTTAGTCCTAAGCCTAAATCCCTCAACCTTTTTTTTGTCATTTGGTGTGCACGTTTGCATGGAAGAGGAGAAAAACGCCCAAAAAGTATTGTTTCCATCTTAATTATGCAAGACTGACATGAATGTGGATTAAGAGGCATTATAACTTAAAAGAAATAGGCAGTGGAATTAAGTTACTTTAAGTCAGCTGAGTTTGATCTTAACAACTGGCGAGAGGAAGAAGAGTGTGTGCAAGGTTTGGTTTGTCTAGTCTCAGGCATGTCTTTACAAGGTTGTTAGGGCCGTGTTCACTTGTATAACTCCATACTTCAAAGTTTCTTAAGGTGATATTTACTCATTCACAGAAAACTATAGACGGCGCCGCATCAAAGTTTCGGCCATTCTCCGTGTCAGGGCCCAACAACCCAAGCTGGCCAACAACAACCCTGCCTAAACAAACTACTATAATGATAACAAACCCTCGATTTCCCCGCATCCTACCTGATCCGCGGATCACGCCTATGTCAGATACGCGGGCACCTACCTCCTCCAGAGATCACCAAGGCCGTATCCTTCTATCCCCTTAGTGCATTTTATCACTTTACTCTTACTCATGTTTCCTCCCAAACTTCTCCACCAGCTTACTCAATTTATCCTTGCATATCACCATTATCATCATTCATGTATATTCAAACCTTAGTCATGGACTGCTGCTCAACTGACAGCGATGTATTTTCATATGATGTACACGTGTATGTATTTGTTTGTGTATATAGTGTATAGTGTACACGGTAACTTGTATTGCACCTCCTCCAGATATCACCAAGGCCGTGTATCATGGGAAGATTTTGCTTGGTACAAGAAAAACTGGAGACTAGCTCAGTGCCCTTGGGAGGGGAAGAAGGGGATATAATTACAAATGGATAGTTTCCTGGCACCTTATTATTTTTACGGTAAGAGGTTTTCTCAGGATAATCAAACATTACTCTTATCATAGTGTAATGTGATTTTGAGTTATGTGAGCTATTGCATTAACGGGGCATGCATGTATAAATATATATTTGAAAGCTTAGCATTTTATGTGGGAAAGGGTTACTAACCTCCCAGTGCTGATTTCAAGAATATGCGTGCTATTTATGTAGGTTTAATTTGGAAATGCCTTTAACTTATATGACTGATTATTATGTGACGTCCCGCTCATTTTAAGACGAGACCATGTTTTCTGACTGCTTTCGATTTATTTTTGATGAATATGACATCCACATCTCGAGAATATTTCATGTTTTTTTTCTTAGGGGGATCGGAACATCAGGGCCACCTCGCATATTGAGCCTTGAAAGGTAGATTCCCGTTGTTAAGGCATATGTATGGGTGTGATAGGTACATTGCGTGGTACAGTCACTCCACATACTTCGCGAACACACAGGCCTCGGATCCTCTCCTTCCATTTCCTTTTCGTATTTTCCAATAAATTATCGTTCATATTCTCTTGACTCCCCCACCCCCTTCCTTCCCAATCAAAGCCTGGACCATGCATTCCTCCTCCTTCCCCTGGGATGGTGTTAATCCCACGGGGGGGCCATCTCTCCCTCCCTCGCCATCTCTCTCTCTCTCTCTCTCTCTCTCTCTCTCTCTCTCTCTCTCTCTCTCTCTCTCTCTCGCTCTCTCTCTCTCTCTTTCTCTTTCTCTCTCCATTTCTTCCTTCCTTCCTTCCTTCTCTTCCCTTCCTTCCTTCCTTCCTTCCTTCCTTTCTTCCTTCCATCCTTCCTTTCTTCCTTCTATCCTTCCTTCGTTCCATCCCTCTCTTCCTTCCTTCCTTCTTTCCTTCCTTCCTCCCTTATTTCCTTCCTTCCTTCTTTTTCTTCTTCCTTTCTCTTCCTCCCTCTCTTCCTTCCTCTCTCTCTCTCTCTCTCTCTCTCTCTCTCTCTCTTCTCTCTCTCTCTCTCTCTCTCTCTCTCTCTCTCTCTCTCTCTCTGACACTATCACACAATGAGGAATATACATACATAATGTAAAATTAAAATACTTTAATTATAGATATTGCCAAACAATATTATTGGCTACATCATTCACACATCTACACACACACCACACACAACACACACACACACACACACACACACACACACACATACATATATAATGGAATACACACCGGGATGGTCACACCTTGCTCTCAGTGTTACGAATATATTTTGCTATAGCCATTATTTTTTCCAAAAACAAAGAATGTAAATATTTTAAAAGTTACTTCATCCTGTTGGGAATGGGTTTGTACCTTTGGACCATTGGGGTTTATTTAATTCATTTATTTTTGCTTTGCTTAGTTTGATAGTTTTGGGATAGTTAACACTTGTTTCACTAGTTGTATTGTTGAGCGCGAGAGTGAAATAAAGTCAGTCTGGAACGAGCGGCCATGGTGTATACATCCTCCCCTACCTGACCGGACCAGGCGGCTGGTACGTGAGCCGCCTTACACCACTCCACACATCTTCGCCTATTCGCCCTGCCCTCCAGCTGTTCCAGGGGCGAACATGGTCCCCAGACCCGGGATACTGTGAGTTCAAGTGATCCCGTACGTAATAATTGGCGAAGATGTCAGTGGACGAAAAGTTGTCAACTTTGACAGATGACCAGCCGGTCAGCTGGCCGAGAAGAGTGAGCCTAACATGGCTGCCGGGACAGGGCCGGCTAACTCGACTTGGAAAGAGACCGTCACTGTGTGTGCCTCAGAAAAGGCTGTTCCTGCCGGGCCCTTAGTTCCTGCCGGGCCCTTAGTTCCAGCCGGGGCCCTTAGTTCCTGTCGGACCCTTAGTTCCAGCCGGGGCTCTTAGTTCCTGTCGGGCCCTTTTGAAGAGCGGGGCCCTTTGTTCCTGCCGGGCCCTTAGTTCCAGCCGGGGCCTTTAGTTCCAGCCGGGGCCTTTATTTCCTGCCGGGTCCTTCGTTCCTGTCGGGCCCTTAGTTCCTGCCGGGGCCCTTTGTTCCTGCCGGGCCCTTAGTTCCAGCCGGGGCCCTTAGTTCCTGTCGGGCCCTTAGTTCCTGTCGGGCCCTTAGTTCCTGTCGGGCCCTTAGTTCATGTCGGGCCCTTAGTTCATGTCGGGCCCTTAGTTCCTGTCGGGCCCTTAGTTCCTGTCGGGCCCTTAGTTCCTGTCGGGCCCTTAGTTCCTGTCGGGCCCTTAGTTCCTGTTGGGTCCTTAGTTCCTGTCGGGCCCTTCGTTCCTGTTGTGCCCTTAGTTCCTGTCGGGCCCTTCGTTCCTATCGGGCCCTTCGTTCCTGTCGGGCCCTTAGTTCCTGTCGGGCCCTTAGTTCCTGCCGGGCCCTTAGTTCCAGCCGGGGCCCTTAGTTCCTGCCGGGGCCCTTAGTTCCTGCCGGGCCCTTAGTTCCAGCCGGGGCCCTTAGTTCCTGTCGGGCCCTTAGTTCCTGCCAGGCCCTTAGTTCCTGTCGGGCCCTTAGTTCCTGCCGGGTTCTTAGTTCCAGCCGGGGCCCTTAGTTCCTGCCAGGCCCTTAGTTCCTGCCGGGCCCTTAGTTCCAGCCGGGGCCCTTAGTTTCCTGTCGGGCGCTTAGTTCCTGTCGGGCCCTTTGTTCCTGTCGGGCCTTTAGTCCTGCCGGGCCCTTAGTTCCTGCCGGGGCCCTTAGTTCCTGCCGGGGCCCTTAGTTCCAGCCGGGGCCCTTAGTTCATGCCGGGCCCTTAGTTCCAGCCGGGGCCCTTAGTTCCAGCTGGGGCCCTTAGTTCCAGCTGGGGCCCTTAGTTCCTGTCGGGCCCTTAGTTCCTGTCGGGCCCTTAGTTCCTGTCGGGCCCTTAGTTCCTGTCGGGCCCTTAGTTCCTGTCGGGCCCTTAGTTCCTGTCGGGCCCTTAGTTCCTGTCGGGCCCTTAGTTCCTGTCGGGCCCTTAGTTCCTGTCGGGCCCTTAGTTCCTGTCGGGCCCTTTGTTCCTGCCGGGGCCCTTAGTACCAGCCGGGTCCTTTTGTTCCTGTCGGGCCCTTAGCCCCAGCCGTTAGTTTTTTTTTCTTTTTTTTTCCTTGGTTTACTGTGGGGCTTCTGCAGTAGACCCTCCTGGCGAGCCCAGCGTGTGCGGTACAGGGGCGGGGAGTGCGACAGAAGACTCCTGTCGAGCCCAGTGGCGGGGAGGACCAACACTCCTGTCGAGCCCAGTGGCGGGGAGGACCAACACTCCTGTCGAGCCCAGTGGCGGGGAGGACCAACACTCCTGTCGAGCCCAGTGGCGGGGAGGAACCCCACCTCCTGGCGAGCCCAGCGTGTGCGGTACAGGGGCGGGGAGTGCGACAGACCCTCCTGGCGAGCCCTGGTATGTGGTATGTAGTAGAGGTGGAGGAGGAGATGTAACAGAGGAGTTAGTTTGAAACAGGAGTTTGAGAAGGAGTTGGTTTTGAGGAGTTAGAGACGTAGGAGTGGCCCAGTGGTGCTGTCTGTTGTGCCTGTTGCGATGCGGTCTGTTGTGCCTGTTTGGTAGTCTTTTGTGCCTGGTTTGGTACTGACATTTTTGTGGCAAACAGAGGCGATCATTTTGGGGGTTACAGAGGTGATCATTTGGCGGCAAGCAGAGGCGATCTGTTGTGTCTTGAGTTGAGGTATGTGTGTGTGTGTGCTGAAGAGGCGTGGTGTGTGTGTATGTGACACACACACTAGGGTATAGTTTTGAGTTGTGGTGTGTGTATGTGACACACACACTAGGGTATAGTTTGAGTTGTGGTGTGTGTGTATGTCACACACACTAGGGTACAGTTTGAGGTGTGTGTATGTGACACACACACAAGGGTAGAGTTTGAGTCATGGTATGTGTGTGTGTGTGCTGAAGTGTGCCTATATTTATGTATTGTGGGGTTTTCAAACCATTGTTAGTATAGGAGTATATTTCGTTATACTCCTATGGTTGGGAAAATGTTGGGAATGGGTTTGTACCTTTGGACCATTGGGGTTTATTTAATTCATTTATTTTTGCTTTGCTTAGTTTGATAGTTTTGGGATAGTTAACACTTGTTTCACTAGTTGTATTGTTGAGCGCGAGAGTGAAATAAAGTCAGTCTGGAACGAGCGGCCATGGTGTTTACATCCTCCCCTACCTGGCCGGACCAGGCGGCTGGTACGTGAGCCGCCTTACACCACTCCACACATCTTCGCCTATTCGCCCTGCCCTCCAGCTGTTCCAGGGGCAAACAATCCTGTCTGATGGAGGAAGGACCCAGTTGAAGGGCTCAATGGAAGGAGGAAGGGAGGGAAAGAGGGAGGGAGGGAGGGAGCTGTTAAATTGTCATTAGCTGTTGGTGCGGGATTTAAAACTATAATTACTCATCAGGGGAGCTATAAAGTCGGGAGGTTTGAAACAGGTGTGGCTACTTAGGGGGGGTGGAGCGGGTCTCCAAGAGGAGACTGAGCGAACATTTGTAGACAAGGAAAAGATTTGAGAAATTGATGGGCTTGCCTCGCCCCAACTGTTCGCGAAGTATGTGGCGTGACTGTACATTGTATTGCCGGCCCCAGTTGCATTACTGCTGGGTCAGCAAGTTGAGAAGCCGGCAGGTTTGGAGAGAGGTAAATTAGCTTATTTTCATCTCTTATAAATAGATGGTAACATAATAGATATTTATATAGAGTAGTTATATTATCAGTTTATTCTATGGTAGAAACATTACTTGCTTCTTACTATATGTTTAGTAATGGAGCAGATTAGTGATGGACCGAATATTCGCATTCGCAATTGCGAATATTCGCATGTTTTTGTAATATTCGCATTCGCATTCGCACTCCCACTCGTATTTGTTTGCGAATTTTGCCCAAAGCAATAAACTTACAAAAAAAAGAAAAACATAACAAGTGAACATAATATTACACAAGCAAACATATAAATAAATTAAAAGCTTAACCGAGCGTTTGTTAAAATAATGGTGCGAGGAGGTATACTGGTAGCCAAGGCCATAGTCCCTCGGACACTACGTACCTCCACCCTCCAACATAGTATAGCAGCCGCTACTCTCAAGGTCACTGTTACTGAACGCAACTCATTACCTCGTGCGCTATACTGCAGTAATTAAGCATCTTCTCTGTCACCCACGAGCATTATCTACTTTCTTTGAAAGATAACAGTATTGCAGTAACCTACTACGTTTTGACGTCCAGTCACACCAGTGTGGTTTGGGATTATTTCGAGATTATCTCTAGTGATATTGCACAGTGTAAACTATACTAATTATTCATGTAAGATATTATCATGTAAGTATTCGTGTAAGAGTGGGTCCTCGCCCCCCAACCTAAAAACAAAAAATTAGGGTTTTAATTTTAAACATTCTTTTTTTAATTGCTGAACTCGAAAATACATACAAAATATTTCAGTTCCCTGTTGATATAAAAAAGGGTGTATTACTTAAAAATGTTATGTAAAATCGCAATTCGCATTGGGGCATTCGCAAAATATTAAACCAAATATTGCATTCGCATTCGCAAATACGGAAAAAACATTGGGTCCTTCACTAAGCAGATAATTTGTGATAAGAAAAACCCATATTTGAACCCCGCAGAGAGAACAGCGGGGGCTCACCGCCGTCGGCGACTCTACCTACTAGGGAGAGCGTTTATAACCATTGTGGGGGTTAAGACGGAGGAAACAGGGACTCCTTCTTTTTCGTAATGAATATTTAGTTTTACATAATATTCCCCCTCAATTACCCTGGCGTCTCTCCATCCTCACAAACCCACTTTTAAAACTTTCCGCGTATACATGATTGAACGGTTTTTACTGGACATTTCATCTTCGGCTTTATGGGTGAGTACCTATTTAGTAGAAAAAACCGCAAAAAGGGAAAAAAAAAAATTTTGGGGGCAGCGTGGGGTTCATTGCACTCACCCCGGGGAAGCTCTTGTGACCGTAATGCGGGGCTCCATTAAATCAGTCCCGGGACCAAACCTGTTTTCCCCTTCCTGCTTTCAGGCACCTCATAGCCAAAGGGGGGTGGTAGATACACGTGAGGGGTTTTTGGGGCAAGCAGTTTTTTCACACTTTGGGGGGTCCCCCCCCGGAACAGTCCTTTTTTTTTTTGTCCCAAAAGGGAAAGAACTTTTCGCCCAGTTTTTGACTTTCGGCGATAAAAAAGGGGCTCAGAAGATGAACGTATTTGCGATAGATCATCATCTTAAAAAAATCTGCTCATTTTCGTTAGGTCCGGGTATACAATTTTTTGTAGTTTTGGACCTTTGTCGGGGACTGGGGGTACCCGGCAGCATCCTCCAGAGAGGGTTACGGGGTTTTAGTCGCCGGGGGGGTCACTCGAAAGGCTTCGGGTGCCGTTTGGCTTTAAATCCGCGCCGCTTACTTTAGGAATGATAAACCCAATTTTTTTCCGGTATGATAGGGAACTCTGTTTTGCATACCTGGAGACATTATAAATTTCTGTAAACCATGATCTCCCCCTTTAAAAAATTTATATTTTTTCGAGTTGTTGTCAGTGGTCCATAGCCAGTTCACCATGTGTGCATTTTTTTAAAGCAAAAATTTAAATTCTTGGGCCATATTTTCGCCCGGGGGACTCCACCCATGGACGATAAACTCTAAGGGTTGAGAATGCTAGATCCTTTTTGGACTAGCGGGTTTTACCCCCCCCCTTTATCAAGATTCCCCCAGAATGGGAAATTTCCCCAAACCAGCGTTAAAAAAAGAGCTCATTTCACTGGGTGCTCCTCATGACAAAGTTTTGAAGATTAAAAAATGCCCGTTAAGCTCCGACTTGGATCCCAATTTGTCGCTCCATTTGGCTATGCATAGACGCTTCAGCTAAAAGTCGGGTCACTTTGGGGGGAAAAAAAACTTTCGCTTTCACCTTAGTGAAGGGAATATTTTGAGGGGCTTATCCTAAAACATTTTTTTGCCCCTGAATCCGAAAATCGTAGTTGGGGGCCTCGTAAAACGGAAATTTTCCCCCGCAATTATTTGCAATAAAATTGGCCAAAATTT
>JACEEZ010016727.1:0-7500 GCA_016584305.1 Chionoecetes opilio
TTTTTTTTTTCTTTCCCTTTTTTTTTTACTTTTTCCCCTCCCTTTTTTTCCCCACCCCCTTTTTTTCGGGGTCCCAAAAAAAAAAGAAACTTTTTTTTTTTAAAAATTTTGGGGGGAAAAAAATTTTTTAAATTTAAACCAAAATCTTATTTTTTTCCCTATTAAAAGACGTTTTAAAAGTATTTTTGTTTTAAACAAATAGTTTACTGGAATGTGAAACAGAGAGGAAGATAAACACACTCCAAGGAGGGAAAAGTTTACAAGGAGTGTTAGGAGTGATTTCAAAGTTTGAATATCTCTACTCGTATTTCAAAAGTTGTTGATTAATATGAAGTTAGCGAACTGAACTTCATCAACCTCCTTCTCTTTCTCCTCTCCCTCCCCTCCTCTCCCTCCCCTCCCCTCCTCTCCCTTTCCTCTCCTCCCTTCCCTCCCTCCACTCCTCTCCTCTCCCCTCCCCGCCAAGCTCTCACAAACCAGCATACTTACCTTGACTTACTCATAAAACACCTTGCTTGCACACCTGGTTACGTGTTGTGGTGTTTGTGGTGTGGGGTGTGTGTGGTCTGTGTCCTGTGTCTGTTCTGTGTCTTGTCTTGTTGCGTGTGCTGTCGTGTCGTGTGCCTGTGCGTTTTCGTTTTGGTTGTGCGTGTGCGTTGCGTGTGCTGTTGTCTTTGTGCGTGTGCGTGCGCGTCTGTCTGTGTTGTGTGGTGTGTTGTGTTGTGTGTGTGTGTGTGTTTGTGTGTGTGTGTGTGTGTGTTTTGGTGTGTTGTTTGTGGTGTGTTTGTGTTGGTTGTGTGTGTGTGTGTTGGTGTGTAAATTATCAGAATGTTGTAGTTTTAGAGGGACTAACATATATTTTTATATTTCCTAGCTAGTAGATGTTTAATTTCTCTCATGCTGCTTTTCATACTTATCTGCTCTAACTATTTCAATTTTTTCTCTTTACCTCTTTACTCGTCTCTGGAAATTATTGTAACTTCAAACTATAAAATATCACATTATATTTCTTAATGCTCCATAATTAGAAAATGAAGCCGATTATTAAAGTGAAGATGTCATTAATCTGTTTTTAGAGCAATTTTATGCATCTTGTTGCTATTTTACCACTTAAAAGCTACAAAAAAGGCATTGCTGTTGATTTAACTCTTTGTATCGTCTTTGTAACTCTTTGTATCGTCTTTGTAACTCTTTGTATCGTCTTTGTAACTCTTTGTATCGTCTTTGTAACTCTTTGTAGCGTCTTTGTAACTCTTTGTATCGTCTTTGTAACTCTTTGTATCGTCTTTGTAACTCTTTGTATCGTCTTTGTAACTCTTTGTATCGTCTTTGTAACTCTTTGTGTCGTCTTTGTAACTCTTTGTATCGTCTTTGTAACTCTTTGTATCGTCTTTGTAACTCTTTGTATCGTCTTTGTAACTCTTTGTATCGTCTTTGTAACTCTTTGTGTCGTCTTTGTAACTCTTTGTATCGTCTTTGTAACTCTTTGTGTCGTCTTTGTAACTCTTTGTATCGTCTTTGTAACTCTTGTATCGCCCTTTGGGTAACTTCTTTGTGTCGTCTTTGTAACTCTTTGTATCGTCTTTGTAACTCTTTGTAGCGTCTTTGTAACTCTTTGGTCGTCTTTGTAACTCTTTGTATCGCCCTTTGTAACTCTTTGTGTCGCCCTTTGTAACTCTTTGTGTCGTCTTTGTAACTTTGTATCGTCTTTGTAACTCTTTGTATCGTCTTTGTAACTCTTTGTGTCGTCTTTGTAACTCTTTGTATCGTCTTTGTAACTCTTTGTATCGTCTTTGTAACTTTGTATCGTCTTTGTAAACCCATAACTTCAATCGAGAAAGTATCAGAAAATATTGTTTATTTTGTTAGTCACTATATAATGTTAGTCAGTATTTACATCGATATATTTCCAAAACTAGGATTATATGATATTTCTACTGATTCCATGGACTTAAAGACTATAACTATCATCATCATCAGCAGAAATACAGTAAACGAGCAACAACAATAATAATGGTACCGGTTTTCTTCTTCCTCCTCTTCTTCTTCCTCCTCTTCTTCCTCCTCTTCTTCCTCCTCCTCTTCTTCTTCCTCTTCTTCTTCCTCTTCTTCTTCCTCCTCTTCTTCCTCCTCTTCCTCCTTCTTGTCGAAAATAGAGCAAAAATACAGTAAATAAACAACAATAACAATCGTACCAGTCCCTCTCTTCCACCTCCTCTTCCACACTCTTCCTCCTCCTCTTCTTTCACCCTTTTTTCCACACTCTTCCTCCTCCACCCTCCCTTCCATTCTTCCACCCTCTCTTCCACACTCCCTTTCTACGGGCGTCACCCAACAAATTACTGCGAGACCAAGTTCGGAAGGCTATTAACCTTTTAATTGTAGAGAACGTCAGGTTGAGACACCACCATTATTCCTCTCTCTTTCTCTCTCTCTCTCTCTCTCTCTCTCTCTCGCTCTCTCTCTCTCTCTCTCTTCTCTCTCTCTCCTTTCTCTCTCTCTCGTCTCTCTCTCTCTCTCTCTCTCCTCTCTCCTCTCTCTCTCTCTCTCTCTCTCTCTCTCTCTCTCTCTCTCTCTCTCTCTCTCTCTCTCTCTCTCTCTCTCTTCTGTCAGTACTGTCGTGGAGGTACTGAGAGAGAAAAAGTGAGAAAGCGTAAGTGTATAGAATTTGCAAATAGGTCAAGTGGCAGAAAACACACACACACACACACACACACACACACACACACACACACACACCCACACCCACACCCACACCACACACACACACACACCACACCCACACCCACACCCACACCCACACCCACACCCACACCCACCCACACACACACACACACACAAACAAGCTAATGGTCCGCTGCTAACTTGTTGCCTCTGCTGTTCGCTGGGAGTCGTGAGGACAAGTATCGGAAGTCAATAGTTGTCCCCCAGCTGGCTCCCTCTTGTGGGCTTGTGGTCAGAGGAGGAGGAGGAGGAGGAGGAGGAGGCAAGGGAGTGAGGATGCAAGTGTATTTTGATCTAATTTACACAAGCTACATTCCTTCTCTCTCTCTCTCTCTCTCCCTCTCTCTCTCTCTCTCTCTTCTCTCTCTCTCGCTCTCGCTCTCGCTCTCGCTCTCGCTCTCGCTCTCGCTCTCGCTCTCGCTCTCGCTCTCGCTCTCGCTCTCGCTCTCGCTCTCGCTCCGCTCTCGCTCTCGCTCTCGCTCCGCTCTCCTTGCTCTCCTCTCGCTCTCGCTCTCGCTCTCGCTTCGCTCTCCTCTCATCTCTTCTCTCTCTCTCTCTCTCTCCCTCTCTCTCTCTCTCTCTCGCTCTCGCTCTCGCTCTCGCTCTCGCTCTCCTCCGCCCCTCTCGCTCTCGCTCTCGCTCTCTCTCGCTCTCGCTCTCTCTCTCTCTTCTGCTCTCTCTCTCTCTCTCTCTCTCTCTCGCTCTCGCTCTCGCTCTCGCTCTCGCTCTCGCTCTCGCTCTCGCTCTCGCTCTCGCTCTCGCTCTCTAGTTATGTTTCCAGCCATCTGAAGCATTCCACGAAATGTGAGAAATTACAGAAGGTATTTAATTGAAATGGCTTACATAAATCTAAGGTATTTTTTTTCATCAGGACCTTAGCTCATTAATTTCGTGATAACACCTGTGTATTGAGTTATCAGGGAGCCAGGTGGAGGGAGCTCTTGATTGCTGCTCGAGATGTAAACTGAACCCCTTCACGCCCAGAGCTTTCCTTTGCTATATAAAGTCGTCTGTTGTTAGCCATGAAATTACGAAAAGTCACTGAATATACCAAATTAACTAGTGGACAAGGATACTAAACAGGTTATATCTATACAATATTGCTTAAATGCACTATAAATCGTCTAATGGTACCCAAATTACAATGAAAATTACATTCTGGGCCTCAATGGTTAATATACCTGGGACACATGTTGAGAATTTGTCTGTATTTTTGAAGGCAAGAGAATGTTAGTCATGTTATATTGCATTGTGGAGCGATAAAATGTTAGAAAAAAACTAGTAGGGATAAAATATTAGTAAAGCGATAGAATGTTAGGAAATGTTATGAGTTTAAGTTTACGTGAGACTAAGACTAATATGAATGGGATGCAGGATTTAGTTTAGAAGTAAAGGGATTATATTCGATGATTTAGGGATTTAATTGAAGGATTATAATGTAGTTATGTAAAATGGAAAAAAAAGGAAAATGTTATATGATAAAATGTTCGAAAAAGTGGTGATAGAATGTTTGTAAAGTGATAGAATGTTAGGTAATATTTTGAGTTTAAGTTTTGGTGAGAGTGATATGAACATGACGGATTATTTATAAGTAAAGGGATTATGTTTGATGATTTAGGGATGTAGTTGAAGGAGTTAACGTAGTAATTTAGGTGAGACTGATATGAACATGACGGATTATTTATAAGTAAAGGGTTTATGTTTGATGATTTAGGGATGTAATTGAAGGAGTTAACGTAGTAATTTAGGTGAGACTGATATGAACATGACGGATTATTTATAAGTAAAGGGTTTATGTTTGATGATTTAGGGATGTAATTGAAGGAGTTAACGTAGTAATTGGTGAACGATATGAACAGAGGATAAAAAAAGTAAAGGGTTTATGTTTGATGATTTAGGGATGAATTGAAGAGTTAAAGTAGTATTTATGGTGAGACTGATATGAAGCTGAGGATTATTATAAGTAAAGGTTAGTTTGATTTAGGATGTAATTGAAGGAGATAACGTAGAATTTAGTGTGAGACTATATGAAAACGGATATTTATAAGTAAAAGGGTATGTTTGATGTTAGGGGGTGTAATTGAAGGAGTTAACGTAGTAATGTAAAAAAGGAAAGAAAAAAGTGAAAATTTATATAATACCGAGCTAAAAATATATGCTTATGCGATAGTGAAAAATGATTGGGCTCATTAAGCTTAATAGTCTTAGCGAGGTAATGATGAGGAAATAACGGGCACAAATCTTTTTTGATAATATTGAAAGATTTTTAAGTAAAAGGAAAATATTTTGAGTCAGGAATAAAACTTACTCAATTAACCTACACAGTAAAACCTCTCATATCCGGACTAATTGGGCCAAGGAGTGGTCCGAGTAATGCAAGGGAATCCGAATAATGGGGGGATTATATATGGGGGGATATGTAAAAAAAAAAAAAAAAAAATTCCAGGTGTATATATAGCTAGGAAATGTCGACCCCTTAAAAAAAAAAAAAAAAAAAAAAAAATCTAGGTGTATTTTAGGAGAAAAAAAATTCCAGGTGTATAATTATATAGCTAGGAAATTTCGACCCCCCCCCAAAAAAAAAAAAAATTCTAGGTTCCTATAGCTACGAAATTTCGACCCCTAATAAAAAAAAAAAAAAAAATAAAAACATTCTAGGTTCCTATAGCTACGAAATTTCGACCCTAAAAACCTTTTTCGACCTTAAAAAAAAAAAAATAATTCTAGGTGTATATATAGCTACGAAATTTTTTGAGGAGGTCCGAATAATCTCAAAGTCCGAATAATGAGGGTCCGAATACGAGAGTTTTTTGTATAAGAAAAATAGTATTGAATATGATAACACCTACGTTGGGGAAAACAAATAAAAACAAGGAAAAATTGAATAAGATAACAGCGTAGGTAAGAAACGTGTTGGGCAAGGAAAGACTACACAGGAAACGAGATGCCAGAATGAAAACACCAGAGAGTGAATCAAATATATGCTTGGCTGCTGCTTCCTAGATCCCCTTAAGTCCATGCCCATTGGAGGCTCAGGAAAGCAATGGCAATATCAACATGCCAACCCAGTGTGTGTGTGTGTGTGTGCGTGTGTGCGTGTGTGCGTGGGGGTGCGTTTGTGCGCGTTTTGCGTGTGTCCCCCTTGTGTGCGTTTTGGGCTGTGTGCGTGTGTTTGTGTGTTTGTGCGTGTTTGCGTGTGGGGGCGTGTGTCGTGTGGGGCGTTGTGGGGCGTGTGTGCGTGTTGCGTGTTTTGCGTGTGTGCGTGGGTGCGTGTTTTCGTGTGTGCGTGCGTGCGTGCGTGCGGGGCGTGCGTGGGGCCCTTTGTCTGTGTGTTTTGTTGTCTTTTGGTTTTTGTGTGCCCTAGTCGGGGCCCCTGTGTCTGTGTCTTGTCCTGTGTCTGTTCTTTTGTCTGTGTCTTGTGTGTGTGTGTCAGTGCCCCCCCATCTCATTAAAAAAAAACAAAAAAAAGACAACATTTTTTGCATCTTAGTCCTCTTTGGGGTTTACGTTTCCCCCTTTGGTCTTCTCTTCACCCGGGCGCCGCCCCCTTCTCTGTTTGGATACTTTTTGGGTTTTAAATTACCCCTTTGGGAAAGTATTTGTAGTCATTAACGTACCTATTCGCTTTACAAACCCTCCCCGCCCCGCCCCCCTTTCCCCCCCTCCCCCTCCTCCCCTCCCCTCCCAGCACCATCACCACCTCCCGTATCTTTTTGGGTGAGACGCTAAAGAAAATTTCCCACCATTGACGATTTAAAAATTGGGTTTTAAGTTTATAAAAATTTTTTTTAATTTTAGGGAGTTTGCCTCGCTGGAATGGGGAAAAGAGAGAGAGAGAGAGAGAGAGAAGAGAGAGAGAGGAGAGGGGAGAAGAGGGGAGAGAGAGAGAGAGAAGAGAGAGAGGAGAAGAAGAAGAGAGGAGAGGGGAGAGAGAGAGAGGGGAGAGAAAAGAGAGAGAGAGAGGAGAGAGAGAGAGAGAGAGAGAGAGAGAGGGGAGGGGGGAGAGAGAGAAGAGGAGAGAGAGAGAGAGAAATCAGGAATAAGAAAGGAGTAAGGGGATAAAAAGTGACAAAAAGGGGAACCTCAAATGTGGGTGTTTTTGTCACCGGATGAAAAGAGGATGGCATTGTGTGAGGAGGAGGGGGGAGGAGGGGGGGAGGAGGAGGGAGGGAAGGAAAAAAGAGGAGGGGGAAAAGGGAAAAAGGGGAGGGGGGTAGGAAAAAGGTT
This sequence comes from Chionoecetes opilio, assembly GCA_016584305.1. Lineage (NCBI taxonomy): Eukaryota > Metazoa > Arthropoda > Malacostraca > Decapoda > Majidae > Chionoecetes > Chionoecetes opilio. The sequence continues at coordinate 6,952 of JACEEZ010016727.1, forward strand.
TTGGGGGGAAAAGGGGAAAAGGGGAAAAATGGGGGGAAAGGAGGGAGGAGGGGGGGGTGAGGAGGGGCACCACCATTAAATACATAATAATGGGTCAAAGGGTTTGGAGGGAGGCAGATTTTCTCTTCGTTTTCCCCTGCCCCTCCCTCCTTTTAAACCCCCCTCCCTCCCCCCCCCCTTCCCCCCCTTTCCCTTTTCCCCCCCTTCTTTTTAAAACCCTCCCCCTCCCTCCCCCTCCCTCCCCGCCCCCCCTCCCCCCCTTTTCCACCCCATCCCTCCCCCCCCCTCCCCCCTTTCCTACCTTCTTTTAAAACCCTCCCTCCCCCTGCCCTCCCTCCCCCCCCCTTCCCCCTCCCTCCTTTCCCCCCCCCCTTTCCCCCCTCCCTCCCTCTTTAAACCTTAGCAAGTCCTCCATTACTCCCCTGAATGAACCCAAAGTACGAAAACGAGCACCTATCTCTACGACCCCCCCTAAGAAAAAGGGTTTAAAAAATTTTCGTTAAATTTTTTTTTTAAGGTGGAAAAAAAGGGTTGAATTTTCCCGATTTT
>JACEEZ010016727.1:17500-32500 GCA_016584305.1 Chionoecetes opilio
CACCCCACACACACACACCACACACACACACACACACACACACACACACACACACACACACACACACACACACACACACACACACACACACACACACACACACACACACACACACACACACACACACACACACACACACACACACACACACACACACACACACACACACACACACACACACACACACACACACCCCACACACACACACACACACACACACACACACACACACACACACCACAACACACACACACACACACACACACACACACCACACACACACACACCCCACACACACACACACACACACACACACACACACACACACACACACACACACACCACACACACACACACCACACACACACACACACACACACACACACACACACACACACACACACACACACACACACACCACACACACACACACACACACACACACACACACACACACCCCACACACACACACACACCACACACACACACACACACACACACACACACAAAGATATTTCAACACGTAACAACTTCTTCTTTGTTTCTGGTCAACATTTTCACCCAATTATCTTTTTTGTCCCTGCTGCTTTCTCCTCTTATCTTGTCGTCCTTCTCTCTCTCTCTCTCTCTCTCTCTCTCTCTCTCTCTTGTCTTTATTTTATCTCTAAGGTTATCTCTTTATTCTTTCCTTCATTCCTCCATCCACTTTCTCCATCATTCCTTATTCCTTCCTTCATTCCTTCCATTTTCTGTCATTCCTTATTCTTTCCTTCATTCCTTCTTCAATTCTCTTTCATTCCTTATTCTTTCCTTCATTCCTCCTTCCATTTTCTGTCATTCCTTATTCTTTCCTTCATTCCTTCTTCCATTCTCTTTCATTCCTTATTCTTTCCTTCATTCCTCCTTCCACTTTCTCCATCATTCCTTATTCTTTCCTTCATTCCTTCTTCCATTCTCTATCATTCCTTATTCTTTCCTTCATTCCTCCTTCCAATTCTCTCCATCATTCCTTATTCTTTCCTTCATTCCTCCATCCATTTTCTCCATCATTCCTTATTCATTCCTTCATTCCTTCTTAAATTTTATATCATTCCTTATTCTTTCCTTCATTCCTTCATTCCTTCTTCCATTCTCCATCATTCCTTATTCCTTCCTTCATTCCTTCTTCCATTCTCCATCATTCCTTATTCTCTTTCTCGTATGTTGTTTCTCTTCGTAATCTCCCTTTCTCCGTCCCCTTCTTTGTATAGACGTAATTACCTTTGTTTTTCTTAAGCTCTCCATCTATCATTCTTAACTTCTCGTGTTTTTTATTTCTCTTTCCCCTTCTATATATTTATTACTCTCTCAGATTGCGTTATTTATTTTATTCTATTTATTTCCTTACATTATTCCTTTAATTATCCGTTTGCATTATTTTTTATCATCATTCCTTTATTGAATTCTCTCTTTGGTATTTCTTTTGTATTATTTCATTGTTTCATCTTAACTTCTCTCTCTCTCTCTCTCTCTCTCTCTCTCTCTCTCTCTCTCTCTCTCTCTCTCTCTCTCTCTCTCTCTCTCTCTCTCTCTCTCTCTCTCTCTCTCTCTCTCTCTCTCACCCTTTCTCTCTCTCTCACTTTCTCTCTCTCTCTCTCTCTCTCTATCACTTTCTCTCTCTCCTCTCTCTCTCTCTCTCTCTCTCTCTCTCTCTTCTCTCTCTCTCTCTCTCTCTCTCTCTCTCTCTCTCTCTCTCTCTCTCTCTCTCTCTCTCTCTCTCTCTCTCTCTCTCTCTCTCTCTCTCTCTCTCTCTCTCTCTCTCTCTTTCGTATACTTTTCTTTTGTTCCATATATTCTATTGTTTAATTATCATGGTTATCGGTCTTGATTTTATTTCTCTTCTCTCCTTTTGTTTATTTAGTGACTATTTTCTTTGTTAGTCTCACCTCCTCCTGCTGTCAATATTTTCCTTCCTTAAAGAAGAGAGAAATATAACTGCGAAAGCCATATGAACACAAAGCAATTACGTACTTGGATATGTATAAAAAAACGACCTTAAAAATGTATCTACTTACCTACCTTAATTTTTTTTCCTATCTACCTTAACAGAAATTTACCTACCTTACTAGCTACAAAAAAACAAAAAAAGCTACCTACCTTACTAGCTACAAAAAAACAAAAAAATTACCTACCTTACTACCTTAAAAAAAATCTACCTACCTTAAAAAAAATCCACCTACCTTACTACCTAAAAAATATATACCTACCTTACTACCTAAACAAAAATATATACCTACCTTACTACCTTAAAAAAAATTACCTACCTTACTACCTAAAGAAATATATACCTACCTTACTACCTAAAAAAAATCCACCTACCTTACTACCTTAAAAACATCCACCTACCTTACTACCTAAAAAATATATACCTACCTTACTACCTAAAAAAATATATACCTACCTTACTACCTAAACAAAAATATATACCTACCTTACTACCTTAAAAAAAATCTACCTACTTAAAAAAAAATCCACCTTCCTTACTACCTAAAAAATATATACCTACCTTACTACCTAAAAAATATATACGTACCTTACTACCTAAAAAAATATACACCTACCTTACTACCTAAAAAAATATATACCTACCTTACTACCTAAAAAAAATATACCTACCTACCTACCTAAAAAAACCTCCCCTACGAAAACACTAAAAAATAAAGATGAAAATAACCGATACAAAATCCTTGGGTGTCGCTCCTGAGGGGTCGCTGAGGTGGTCGCTGAAGGGCTGAGTGACCTGCCTCGCCGCCCCAACATCCAATTGAGTCTTCCTTTGGCAGGCCGGCAAGGTGACCACAAGCTGGGGTCAGGTTAGGGCGTCTTGCCTTGCTGGGGTTTGTTTTTTTATTTATTTATTTATTTATTTATTTTCTATTTCGAAGGAAGGCTGATACATTTTTTTTGTGTATTGAATTTTTTTAGTTTTTGTTTTTAATTGTTGTGTTTTCGTTTTTTTTTATGGATTTTTTGTGTATTGAAGTTTTTTTTTTTTTTTTTTTAAGTGATTTTTTTTGTTTGTTTCTTAGGAAGGTTGATATGTTTTTTTGTATCGGAGTAATTTTAGTTTTGTTTTTGTTTATAAGTTTTCCTAATGGTTTTCATTTTTATTTATTCTTTATCCAATTAATTGTTGTGTATTTTTGTGCCTTGCGCGTTTTTTCTTCTTTAATTCTTAATGTTTAATTCTTAATTAATAAATGTGGCGCTTCTTTGTTCTTTCGCGTTTTTTCTTCTTTAATTCTTAATGTTTAATTCTTAATTAATAAATGTGGCGCTTCTTTGTTCGCGTCAGCCACACTTGACGTACAAAACATGTCCACACACCAAGTGCCAATGGCTGCCCACAGGTGGCGTGACACACAAACGTCCCCGCTAGTGATGTGAGGATTAAAATGACACTTTAGAATATTTGTGTAAATTTAGCACGAAATATTCCTTGTATATATTGTACTATATTATGATCTTATTGTACATATCTTATTATATTTAGGCTTTTAGAATAGTTGCACATACCACGTGTAACTTTAAGCCGTATTGTAATTTTTGTTTAAATAAAAAAAAAAAAAAAAAATCAAGAAAGGAAAATTTAGATGTTTGTGATTTTTTATAATTGATCTATTTTTTTACCTTTTTCTTACTATATTTTTCATGAATTTTAAGTTCTTATTTGAGATATGAGTGAAGTATGTAGTTTTATATTCTATCCTTAGTTATAATTTCCTACCTGTTTCTGACAGAGAGGTAGCTTATAACAGGCATTATATAACTACTTAACATAATTCTCCCAACACTAAGCCAGGCAGGAGCAGTAAGACGCAGCTAATCCAAAAAAACTCCTTTTTTGTGTAAGTAAGTAAGGAAGTTTGTTAATTATAGGGATTTGTGAGGATAACACGGCGGGGATGTTTACTGTAAATTGCACGGTGCTAAAGGAGATCTTACCTGGTGAACTCTTTTTTTCCTCACAGGTACGCACGTGACGGGGGGGCGGCTGGGGGGCGACTGCTGGGGGGGTGGCGACGCAGGGGGGTTCCAGGGGGTAAGTGTTGCTCCTTCTCTAGTGTTTCTTTGTGTGGTGGTGCCTTGAGTGTTGCGCCAAAGTGGTGTTTTTAACTTTTACTCCTTCCCTTTGGTATTAGCCACTCCTCACAGGCAACAGTTTGGGAATTACAACGTAGGAAGTAATTAGGAGAACTTGCATTTGTGTTACTAGTTAAGGTTTCTCTAATAGTGTTGCATTATACTTAACATATTTTCTCGTCTCTCTCTCTCTCTCTCTCTCTCTCTCTCTCTCTCTCTCTCTCTCTCTCTCTCTCTCTCTCTCTCTCCTCTCTCTCCTCTCTCTCTCTCTCTCTCTCTCTCTCTCTCTCTCTCTCTCTCTCTCTCTCTCTCTCTTCTCTCTCTCTCTCTCTCTCTCTCTCTCTCTCTCTCTCTCTCTCTCTCTCTCTCTCTCTCCTCTCTCTCTCTCTCTCTCTCTCTCTCTTCTCTCTCTCTCTCTCTCTCTCTCTCTCTTACCTTCTGCATCTTATAATCAACATTTCTCTTCTGCTTTACTTCCTTCCTTCACCTCCCCTTCACTCCTCCTCCTCCTCCTCCTCCTCCTCCTCCTCCTCCTCCTCCTCCTCCTCCTCCTCCTCCTCCTCCTCCTCCTCCTCCTATCACCTGTCATGCCCACCAAATAACTCATACTTGCCAACACACCATTATCTCTCCTTTATAGGCCTAAGTATTTCGTTTTACCAGATCTCTATAGCAAAGTCTACCTACATACATCTCTACTTCCATATATATAGGTATGCATTTGTTTCATATTCACTTTTTTTTTTTATTTCATGTGATCATGTTTCTTTTTGACTTAGTGAGTTTTAAAGGGAAACAAATGCGGTTTTTTTTTCTAGTCTATCACTGTGTAGGTAGAAATAGTGTTGTCGTTTTTATTAATAAAGTGATCTTTGTGTGTGTATTTACTGAAACGTTCCTGCTCAGTTTTATTTTTTTTGGACAGGGAATCAAATGTTTTTCTTCTCTTTTGGTCTTTCTTGAAGCGACCTCATTTTTTTTTGTAGCCTACTGAGTTTTTTTTTTTTTTTTTTTTTACAGCGAATCGAATGTTTTGTTTTATCTTTTTGTACTATTTTGGTCTTTGATGAAACGCGCTCACTCTCTTTATCCTCTTCTTTTTTCCGATTTTTTTCTTCATATGGGCGAAAAGAAAAAAACTCAACCTGCAACAAATCTTTACCAGTGAATAGGTGCTTCATTCCCCCCCCCCCCCCCCCCGCGCCTCATTACCCCCTTGTTACCTGTGTCCTGTTAAATAGGCGTACAGGTGAGGCGTATTTATGGTATGGTAGGGGGGTAGGGTATGGGTAGGGTATGGGTAGGGTATGGGTAGGGTAAGGGTAGGGTAAGGGTTTCGGTCAGGTAAAGTAGGGTATGTCAGTTAAAAGTTATATAAATCAGTTAAAAATGATATAAAAACAAATCAAAGTCAATAAATATCACATAATGAATAACAAAAATGGTATAAATATAATCTTTGATAATAAGAATAAACAAAAAATGATGGTTTACGGAAATATAAAACAATATCAAACTTTAACGCCCGCACACCTTTGACACAAACAAACAAACAAATACGTGGTGATGGTTGTGTTTATTTGTGTTGCTGAAAAGAAGGAAAAATAGCGTATCAGTGTTTTATTTGTGTTGCTGAAAAGAAGGAAAATTGCGTGTCAGTGTTTTAATTAAGCGGGGTGTTGGAAAGATATAATTAACCTTATATAAAGAATTCCTTAGGTTGATAAAGGTGTTGCCATGGTGAGTGTTGGCAAGTGTTTGTGTGAGTTATTTGGTGGCCTGATGGTTGATAGGAGGAGGAGGAATTGGAGGAAGAGGAGAGGAGAGGAGAGGAGAGGAGAGGAGAGGAGAGGAGAGGAGAAGGAGAAAAGAAGGAGAAAAGAAGGAGAAGAGAAGGAGAAGAGAAGGAGAAGAGAAGGAGAAGAGAAGGAGAAGAGAAGGAGAAGAGAAGGAGAAGAGAAGGAGAAGAGAAGGAGAAGAGAAGGAGAAGAGAAGGAGAAGAGAAGGATAAGAGAAGGATAAGAGAAGGATAAGAGAAGGATAAGAGAAGGATAAGAGAAGGATAAGAGAAGGATAAGAGAAGGATAAGAGAAGGATAAGAGAAGGATAAGAGAAGGAGAAGAGAAGGAGAAGAGAAGGAGAGAGAAGGATAGGAGAAGGATAGGAGAAGGAGAAGAGAAGGAGAAGAGAAGGAGAAAGAGAAGAGAAGGAGAAAGAGAAGAGAAGGAGAAAGAGAAGAGAAGGAGAAGAGAAGGAGAAAGAGAAGAGAAGGAGAAAGAGAAGAGAAGGAGAAAGAGAAGAGAAGGAGAAGAGAAGGAGAAGAGAAGGAGAAGAGAAGGAGAGGAGAAGGAGAGGAGAAGGAGAAGAGAAGGAGAAGAGAAGGAGAAGAGAAGGAGAAGAGAAGGAGAAGAGAAGGAGAAGAGAAGGAGAAGAGAAGGAGAAGAGAAGGAGAAGAGAAGGAGAAGAGAAGGAGAAGAGAAGGAGAAGAGAAGGAGAAGAGAAGGAGAAGAGAAAAGGGGAAGAGAAGGAGAAGAGAAGGAGAAGAGAAGGAGAAGAGAAGGAGAAGAGAAGGAGAAGAGAAGGAGAAGAGAAGGAGAAGAGAAGGAGAAGAGAAGGAGAAGAGAAGGAGAAGGAGAAGAGAAGGAGAAGAGAAGGAGAAGGAGAAGAGAAGGAGAAGAGAAGGAGAAGAGAAGGAGAAGAGAAGGAGAAGAGAAGGAGAAGAGAAGGAGAAGAGAAGGAGAAGAAAAGAGAAGAAAAGAGAAGAAAGAGAAGAGAAGAGAAGAGAAGAGAAGAGAAGAGAAGAGAAGAGAAGAGAAGGAGAAGAGAAGGAGGAGTGAAGGTTAGATGAAGGAAGGAAATAAAGCAGAAGAGAAATGTTGATTATAAGATGCAGAGAGAGAGAGAGAAAAATATACACACACACACACACACACACACACACACACACACACACACACACACACACACACACACACACACACACACACACACACACACACACACACGTACCTCCGCGTCCCATGTCCGGTTTCCAGCACTTTTCCCTGGTAAAGTTAGCCATACAGTCTTGGTGGTGGTGAACTCCCAGCCGTGTTTTGCAGACTCGCCCCTTCCTGTCGGCATCATTTTGGGCCCCTTTTTTCCTTTTACTTATTTCTCCATTTGCTTATTTTTCCTTATTTTCCTTTTTTTCCCTTTTTATTTTTTTATTTTTCCTTTTCCTGTGTGTGTCAAATTATCTTGTACTCTAGTTTTTATCTTCCTTTTATTTTATTTTCCTGCGTGTGTCAAATTATCTTGTACTCTAGTTTTTATCTTCCTTTTATTTTATTTTCCTGCGTGTGTCAAATTATCTTGTACTCTAGTTTTTATCTTCCTTTTATTTTATTTTCCTGCGTGTGTCAAATTATCTTGTACTCTAGTTTTTATCTTCCTTTTATTTTATTTTCCTGCGTGTGTCAAATTATCTTGTACTCTAGTTTTATCTTCCTTTTATTTTATTTTCCTGCGTGTGTCAAATTATCTTGTACTCTAGTTTTTATCTTCCTTTTATTTTATTTTCCTGCGTGTGTCAATTATCTTGTACTCTATTTTTATCTTCCTTTTATTTTATTTTCCTGCGTGTGTCAAATTATCTTGTACTCTAGTTTTTATCTTCCTTTTATTTTATTTTCCTGCGTGTGTCAAATTATCTTGTACTCTAGTTTTTATATTTTCTTTTTCTTTTTTTCCTATATACGTGTGTCAGATTGTCTTGTTTTTTTTTATTTTCTCCTATTCTTTCTTATTAGTTTCGTTTTGTGGAGTGTGAACTAGAGTAAGTGTCGTGTTTTACGCTTTATTTTTGTGTTTTTCCTATTATTATCAGTGTTTTCTCAATACACACACACACACACACACGACGTAGAATCACGCGCCTCGCTTTTACTATTTTCCTCCTCCTCCTCCTCCTCCTCCTGCTCCTCCTACTCCTCCTCCTCCTCTCCTCCTCCTTCTCCCCCTCACATGTCATACTGGGTTTCCTCCTCCTGCCGGCGGCGTGTAGGGAGGAGATAAGGAAACCTTGCTAGGGCGCTGCTGGGAAAGAGATATGTTTTTTTTTGTATACGTATAACATCCACCACCATCACTACTACTACTACTACCACCACCATCACTACTACTACTACTACTACTACTACTACTACTACTACTACTACCACTACCGTCACCACCACCACCACTGCTTTTACTACTACTACTACTACTACTACTACTACTACTACTACTACTATACTACTACTACTACTACTACTACTACTACTACCATCCCCACTACCACCATCACTACTACTACTACTACTACTACTACTACTACTACTACTACTACCATCACTACTACTACTACTACTACTACTACCACCACCATCACTATACTACTACTACTACTACTACTACTACTACTACCATCCCCACTACTACTACTAGCACCACCACCATCACTACTACTACTACTACTACTACTACTACTACTACTACTACTACTACTCCCGTCATTCATAGTCAGAAAGAACCATAGCCTTTCAAGAACATTAAATAACAAGCAAATAACAGTAAAAAGAGGCAAGCGAAAAGACTAGTCAGTGTTCATAACAAGATAACTTTTGTAATAACTCGGTATCAGTGTTAGAGTTTTGAGTTATATATTTTTTCTTCTCGATAACTTTCACGTATTTTTTTAATGTTTTTCTTTCCCTTTAATCTCCAAGGCTTCTGTGAGGGTTGGTATCTTTTATCTTTAATGTATTTTTTTTATCGCTCAGACGTGTTGTGTCATGTCCTTTATCTCTTAATGTATCACGGTCAGGGTTTTCTTCCTCGCAATTGTTTCTTTTCTTTCAGTAATCTCTTTCGTAAGTTTTGTCTCATCTTATTTTTCTTTCAGTCTTCATAATGTTGCTCCCAAGGTTCGAATTTTTTTTCTTTCAGTGATCTATTTAGTAAGGTTTTTTTCTTATTTCCTTTCAATGTCTTCATAATGTTTCTCCAAATATAAAAAACATCTAGTTTTCTTGTACTATTATCTTTAGTAAGTTTTTTTTCATCTTATTTTCCCTTCAGTCTTCATAATAATATCCCCTCAATAAAAAACAAATCTTCTTTTCTATAAATATTATCTTTAGTAAGCTTTTTCTGATCTTATTTTTCCTTTCAGTGTCTTCATAATGTTTCTCTCAATATAAAAAGATCAAATTTTCTTTTAATAGTCTCTTCGTAACCTTTAACTCATCATATTTTCCTTTCAGGCTTCATAATGTTCTCCCAATATAAAAAAAATAGTTTTCTTTCAGTATTTTTAGTTTTTTAGTTTTTTCTCATCCTACTTTCCTTTCAGTGTCTTATTTTCCCCCCAATATAAAAAAGATATCGTGTTTTCTTGAATTTTTTTATATTTTTTTTTTTATAGCTTTTTCCCATCTATTTCCTGATCAATGCCTATATAGTATAAGGATTCCACCGTCTTGGGACGCGACCTTAGTGGAGGTGGGGGGGTTGGGGGTAATGGTGGGGGGTTAGGGGGTAATGGTGGGGGGGTTGAGGGTAATGGTGGGGGTTAGGGGGGTAATGGTGGGGGGTTGTGGTGGGGTGTTAGGGGGGTAATGGTGGGGGGGTTGGGGGTAATGGTGGGGGTTGTGGTGGGGGGATATATGGGGCAGTAGAGGCGTGGTGACGTGTGTTGGTGTTAGAGAGGGGGGAGAGGGGGGGAGGGGTTTGTGTGGATGAATGAAGCGGTGGTTTTGGAGGGAAGATAGGAGGAGGAGGAGGAAAAGGAGGAGGAGGAGGAGGAGGAGGAGGAGGAGGAGGAGGAGGAGGAGGCCTTAAAGAGGAGCTGGCAGGGTCTTCACATCTAAAGCCCCCCCTTTTCTGTCAAGTATTTTCCCTGCTTCCCTTAGTGCCCCCTCCCTCGCCGCTGCTGCCGTGTAGAAAATGAGGTTTCGGCTTTTTTGATTCCTTAACGCGTGTATTTACATCACAAAGTCGCCGCCGCGGTAATGTTATTTGTGAAGGAGCACCAAGAGGGCCCTGAGCTGAACCTGGAAGACCCTAACATTTATGAAGGTGTGTTTTAAGGGTTGTGTTTGACCTTACTTGCACTTTAAAGGGTTTTGCTTGACCTTTCCTGCCCTTCAAGGTGTGTGTTAAGGGCTCTGTTTGACCTTACCTGCACTTTAAAGGTTTTGTTTGACCTTTCCTGCACTTTAAAGGTTTTGTTTGACCTTACCTGCACTTAAAGGGTTTTGTTTGACCTTACCGGCACTTTAAAGGGTTTTGTTTGACCTTACCAGCATTTTAAAGGGTTTTGTTTGACCTTACCTGCACTTTAAAGGGTTTTGTTTGACCTTACCGGCCCTTTAAAGGTTTTGTTTGACCTTACCTGCACTTTAAAGGTTTTGTTTGACCTTACCTGCACTTTAAAGGTTTTGTTTGACCTTACCTGCACTTTAAAGGGTTTTGTTTGACCTTACCTGCACTTTAAAGGGTTTTGTTTGACCTTACCTGCACTTTAAAGGGTTTTGTTTGACCTTACCTGCACTTTAAAGGTTTTGTTTGACCTTACCTGCACTTTAAAGGGTTTTGTTTGACCTTACCTGCACTTTAAAGGGTTTTGTTTGACCTTACCTGCACTTTAAAGGGTTTTGTTTGACCTTACCTGCACTTTAAAGGTTTTGTTTGACCTTACCTGCACTTTAAAGGGTTTTGTTTGACCTTACCTGCACTTTAAAGGTTTTGTTTGACCTTACCTGCACTTTAAAGGGTTTTGTTTGACCTTTCCTGCCCTTCAAGGTGTGCTAAGGGCTCTCTTTGACTTTCCTCTCATTCGATTTTCTATAGTTAGTTTTTCTTTTTCTTTCTTGATTTATATTGAATGGACGAAGAATAAGATTGTTTTCGTTAGATTTTCTTCATAGATAAGATTGTACAGATTTTTTAAAGAAATATTTTAGAGCCATGCCGACATATATGTAATTCCAACTTTTATTCCGACTAATATGGAATTCCGACGATATGGAATTCTGAGTTAGGAAGATTTTACTGTACGTAGTTTTCCCTTGAGACATTTTCCTTAAAACTTGAGTCATAGAAAGGGGAATATCTATTATCAAAATTATTTACGAGAAGCATATTTTCTTGGGGGAATGAAAAAAGAACCAAATAATACTTTTCTCCATTCATATTTTGTCTAAGCTTCATTTTGTTGACGTTATGAAGCCAGTGAGGAAAATACGAGAGAAAACGACAGAAGACAATCATAATATAATCCTTGAGAGTCCTCCATTAAATCACGTAAGAATGACTCATAGAATTGACCTTTCAGCTTAACTTCTTGGCTTTTCAGTATGTAGTGACGACCTCGTAGAGAGAGAGAGAGAGAGAGAGAGAGAGAGAGAGAGAGAGAGAGAGAGAGAGAGAGAGAGAGAGAGAGAAGAGAGAGAGAGAGAGAGAAGAGAGAGAGAGAGAGAGAGAGAGAGAGAGAGAGAGAGAGAGAGAGAGAGAGAGAGAGAGAGAGAGAGAGAGAGAGAGAGAGAGAGAGAGAGAGAGAGAGTATAGCGGCAGTTAACAAAATATAGAAAACTAAATTCAATGAAAGAATAGAAGCTGGGAATTTACACCAAAAGAGAACAAATATAAATGACACACACACACGCCACACACACACACACACACAACACACACACACACACACACACACACACACAACACACACACACACACACACACACACACACACACACACACACACACACACACACACACACACACACACACATACACACACACACAAAACAACAACAACAACAACAACAACTTCCGAAATAAGGCCAAGACGATAATCCGGTCAGGTCAATTAGCTGCTATCATTCCTCCTCCTCCTCCTCCTCCTCCTCCTCCTCCTCCTTCTTAATTACCCTCAATCATTGGACCTTCGCGTAATGGCCGCCACTAATGACCAAAAAGTTTGTTCTCGGGAATTAACGTCTTGGTTCTCAGACTGATTTTTTTTTGTTTAGAATTTGTGTCTTAGTAATTTTCTTCTTATTATTATTTTATGTTTATTTTTGTCGTCGTCTTTTTTTCTTCTTATTTTATGTTTATTTTTGGGATTTTTTTTCTGCTATTTATTCACTTTTTATTTCGGTGTGAATTTCTAACTTCTATTCTTGCATTATTTTTCGTTTTTTCTTTTGTCTTCTTTGTAACTCACTGCAGCTTCTCTCTCTCTCTCTCTCTCTCTCTCTCTCTCTCTCTCGTCTCTCTCTCTCTTCTCTCTCTCTCTCCTCTCTCTCTCTCTCTCTCTCTCTCTCTCTCTCTCTCTCTCTCTCTCTCTCTCTCTCTCTCTCTCTCTCTCTCTCTCTCTCTCTCTCTCACTCTCTCTCTTTTTCATGCCTTCTCCATTTCCTCCTTCCTGTTCTCATTCTTTCTAACACTACTCGTAATTTTTTCTGTTCTCTCCATTCGCTTCTTCTTTACTTACTCGAGGAGGAGGAGGAGGAAGAGGAGGAAGAAGAGGAAGAGGCAGAGGAAGAGGAGGAAGAGGAAGAGGAAGAGGAGGAGGAGGAGGAGGAGGAGGAGGGAGGAGGAGGAGGAGGAACAGGAGGAGCAATAGTAGAGAATGGAGAGGATGTAAAAGTGGAATAAATAGGAAAAGGAAGAGAGAGAGAGAGAGAGAGAGAGAGAGAGAGAGAGAGAGAGAGAGAGAGAGAGGAGAGAGAGAGAGAGAGAGAGAGAGAGAGAGAGAGAGAGAGAGAGAGAGAGAGAGAGAGAGAGAGAGAGAGAGAGAGAGAAGAGAGAGAGAGAGAGAGAGAGAGAGAGAGAGAGAGAGAGAGAGTGAGAGATGGTAAGAGGTAAAGGGGAAGGAAAGTGAAGTTGAGTTTGAGAAAGACGAGACAGAAATAGGAATTGAAGGCTGAGAAGAAAGAAGTATTTATTTTATCTGCAGTGTCTTCTTCAGCGTGTAGAGGCAGCAAGACTTTATAAAATAATAATAATAGTAATATAATAGTAATAGTAATGGTAATGATTTCCTCTAATTCTCTTAAGTCTTTTCCTCTAATTCTCTAATTCTTTTCCTCTAATTCTGTCTTTTCTTCTAATTCTCTAAGTCTTTTCCTCTAATTCTCTAAGTCTTTTCCTCTAATTCTCAGTCTTTTCCTCTAATTCTCTAAGTCTTTTCCTCTAATTCTCAAACTCTTTTCCTCTAATTCTCTAACTCTTTTCCTCTAATTCTCTTAAGTCTTTTCCTCTAATTCTCTAAATCTTTTCCTCTAATTCTCTAACTCTTTTCCTCTAATTCTCTAAATCTTTTCCTCTAATTCTCTAAGTCTTTTCCTCTAATTCTCTAAATCTTTTCCTCTAATTCTCTAAGTCTTTTCCTCTAATTATCTAAATCTTTTCCTCTAATTCTCTAAGTCTTTTCCTCTAATTCTCTAACTCTTTTCCTCTAATTCTCTTAAGTCTTTTCCTCTAATTCTCAAACTCTTTTCCTTTAATTCTCTGTTTTTTAGTTCATATATTTTTTGAGTCCCTGTATTGGCCAGCTGTACCGAAAAACTTACTAATTGAGAGAGTAAATTTTTGAAGGAAGTAATATGATTGGCTAACGAACAATTAAACTTCCCCCAAAACTTCAATCAGCAGGTCAGGAAAATGCTCAAGTTTTTACCTGTGAAGTTATGTAAACGAATAATTGACTAATCACTCCTTCCTCCCCTTGTTTGCCTTCCTCTTTACTTTCCCCTCTTTCCCCTCTTCACCTCTTCCTTTTTGTTTGTTTCCCTCTTTACTCTACCCTCTTTACCCTCTTTACCTCTTTACTCTACCCTTTTTACCCTCTTTACCTCATTACTCTACCCTCTTTTCCCTCTTTACCTCTTTCCTCTACCCTCTTTACCCTCTTTACCTCTTTACTCTACCCTCTTTACCCTCTTTACCTCTTTACTCTACCTTCTTTCCCCTCTTTACCTCTTTACTCTACCCTCTTTACCTCTTTACTCTACCCTCTTTACCCTCTTCACCTCTTTACTCTACCCTCTTTACCCTCTTTACCTCTTTACTCTACCCTCTTTTCCCTCTTTACCTCTTTACTCTACCCTCTTTACCCTCTTTACCTCTTTACTCTACCCTCTTTACCCTCTTTACCTCTTTACTCTACCCGCTTACCCTCTTTAACCCCTCTTTACTCTCTACCCTCTTTCCCTCTTTTATACCTCTTTCCTCGACCCTCTTTTACCCTCTTCACCTCTTTACTCTACTCTCTTTACCCTCTTACCTCTTTAACTCTACCTCTTTTCCCTCTTACCCTTACTCTACCCTCTTTTCCTCTTTCCGCTCTTATACTCTACCCTTCTTTCCCTCTTTACTCTACCTTTTACCCTCTTTACCTCTTTACTCTACCCTCTTACCCTCTTCACCTCTTGACTCTAACCCCTCTTTAACCCTCTTTACCTTCTTACTCTACCTCTTTTTCCCTCTTTAACCTCTTACGCTACTCCTCGTTTACCCTCTGTTTACCTCTTTACTCTACCCTCTTTTCCTCTTTACCTCTTACTCTACCTCTTTACCTCTTTACCTCTTACTCTACCCTCTTTACCCTCTTTACCTCTTTACTTCTGATCCTCTGTTTCCGCTCTTATACTCTCTTTCCTCTTACCCTCTTTACCCTCTTCACCTCTTTACTCTACCCTCTTTTACCCTCTTTAAAACCTCTTTACTCTGACCCTATTTTTCCCCCTTACCTCTTTGTACTCTAACCCTCTTTTATCCCTCTTTACTCTTAACTCTACCCTCTTTCCCTCTTACTCTACCTCTTTTACCTCTTTACCTCTTTACTCTAACCCT
>JACEEZ010016727.1:35000-40000 GCA_016584305.1 Chionoecetes opilio
GATCACAGGTTAATATATTCGGCATAAATTGCAATGTAACATCACAGAAACATCGGTATAGTTCCCAATTATAAGAAAGCTTATTTCACGAAGATCAGCAGGGTACTAAGCGAAGTTGAATTGGATTGACCTACTAACGGTAATAACGCCGAAAACCCCCCCATGTGTAAGGTTATTCAGTAATAAACGCCAGATCGGTGGTTGAAAAACATGTTTCCCATGGTAGGAAAAACGTGCTGAATACCATAAACAGACCCAGTTGATGACTAATGAATTCGAACTAATCAGTGGGCGAAGCGCCCGAGCGTATATAGTTTTACAAATCGAATCAATGCTGAACGTCGATTATAGAAATACAATGACGTAAACGAGTGCAAGGGATTAATTCAGACTAAAAAGCGCGAGTATGAAGTCAAAAAATTGCAAAGGAATCCAAATCAAACCAGAAAAGGTTCTTTCAATACGTTCGAAGTAAGAAAAACGTCAAACTAGTATTGGCCACTGAAGATAAAAATAACATACTGTAATGATCATAAGAGCATGGCATCCGTACTCAATGCTTACTTAATGCGGTATTTTATAAAGAAGACGAAGCTCCATTACCAGAACCAGTAAACATGTTGCTGGACTCGAAAGTGATAGATTTGGAATAGAGAGATAACAGTAGATGAGTATCAAAGTATTTGCAGAAACTTGGGATAAAAACAAGCAAATCCGTGGGGGGTGGACGGAAATTTTTCGCCGCGATTAACTTCGCGAATGTCACAGTCAACTTTCGCTTCCACTAAAGATTAATCCTCACTAATCGCTAATGGACAAAAAATGTTCCTAGTAAATGTGGACATTAGCTTAATTTTACACCGATATTCAAGAAATGAGTAAGAGCCTCGCAAGTATTATCGCCCAATTAGTCTAACGTCTGTGATGTTAAGCTAGTTGAAAATATTGCGGTAAAATAGTGTCTTTTCTCGGGGATGAAATAACTCAATCTTAAACTCGCAGCATGGATTTCCGAAATTAAGAGATCCTGTTTACAACCTACCTGTATTTTTTAATGTCATTTGATTCCAAAACTTGGACCTAAAATTCCCCGGAGTAATATCCTTGATTTTCAGAGCCTTCGATACAGTTCCCCATCAGCGACTTTTGCCAAGCTAAGGGACATGGATTGGGAGAGCAACTATGTTCATGTATTGGCGATTGGTTTCAAATCGTAAACAAACGGTAGTAATAATGGTGAAACATCTGATTGATTAGATGTTTCTAGTGGGGTGCCTCGAGGGCTCGGTCTTGGTTCCCACTCTTTTTCTGATATATATCAACGATCTGGACTGCGGACTTGTATCTAAATATCGAAATTTGCAGACGACACCAAATTAGGCGGTAAAGCATATACTAGAGAAAACTGCGACTCATACAAAGTGATCTCGACAAACTATCAGACTGGAGTGATAAATGGCTATTAAAATTCAATTCCGATAAATGTAAAGTAATGCATATAGGCAACGATAACCTCAAATATAACTATCAAATGCAAAATAAATCGTTAACTGAAGTACAGCAGGAAAAGGATTTAGGTGTCATCATCAGTAATGATCTTAAAAACCAGTCCGCATTGCCTAGCTGCCAGTAAAAAGGCGAATATGATGTTGGGCTTTATTAAACGCAATTTTGAACATAAAACTCTGAAAGTAATGACACAATTATACACGTCCTTGGTTAGGCCACACTTGGAATATGCCGTCCAATTCTGGTCGCCCTGTTTCGTAAAAGACCAAGCCAAATTGGAATCAGTGCAAAGAAGAGCAACCAAACAAATTCCATCTCTGCGAAATTCATCTTATGAAGAGAGACTGCGGAAACTTAATATGTTTTCCTTAAAGGATCGTAGAATCCGTGGGGACTTGATAGAAACCTTTAAGATCCTAAAAGGATTTGATGTCATTAATCAAGAGAACCTATTCGAGCTTTCAACTCAAGTGACAACAAGAAATAATGGTTTAAAACTAAACGGTCAACGTTGCATCACTGATCTCCGTAAAAATTATTTCAATGTGAGAGTCGTTGATCGATGGAACAAGTTACCAACAAATGTTGTCGAAGCCAGCACAATAACTACATTTAAAAACAGACTTGACGCGCACTGTAAAGTAAATGGGTATTGATAGTGCCCTGCGAATTCATATTTAGTCCCCCGGATCGATTAGTTGTAGTGGTAGTGGTAGTTGTAGTTAGTATATCTCATACCCTATTTTTCTGCAATATGAAACTTCCGTGTTCCTATCTTCTTTTAAGGACATGGTATCCTTTTCCAACTGTTTTCTTACAAGTAGTTGATAGTTAGTAGTATGTAGTTCAGCAGATACCCTCGTCATGGACCAATAGGTCTCCTGGTGTCTGTTATTCCTATGTAATCATATGTAATCCTCCTCCAGGCAATCTCTCTCAGACTGCAGTAAAACAATTCTAATACTTCATGATACTCACTCTTGCAGTTTATGTTTTATCATTTTTTCTTAGGTGGAAAATGAATAAGTTTTGTCTCTGTGAAAATTGGTGAATTAGTCTGTGAGTGTAATTATCTGCTTGCGTGTCTGTCTTCAGCCCTGTCTATCCGTCTATCTATCTATCTATCTATCTATCTATCGATCGATCTATCTATCTATCTGTCTATCTGTCTATCTATCTATCTATAAATCTATTTGTCTGTCTGTCTGTTGGTGTATATGTGTCTGTTTGTCTGTCTATTTGCTCTTCGTTAGTGCGGATGCTTCTTTTTTTTTTCTCTCTCTCTCTCTCTCTCTCTCTCTCTCTCTCTCTCTCTCTCTCGTCTCTCTCTCTCTTCATCTCATCTCTCTCTCTCTCTCTCTCGTCTCTCTCTCTCTCTCTCTCTCTCTCTCTCTCTCTCTCTCCTCCTCTCTCTCCTCTCTCTCTTCTCTCTCTCTCTCCTCTTTCTCTTTTCTCTTCCTCCAATGTTTTGATCCTCTGCCGCGTGCCATCACATCTCTCATTGTCTTCCCTTTAACCCCTTGAGGACCAGAATGTAATTTCCATTGTAATTTGGGTACCATTAGACAATTTTTAGTAAATATAAGCAATATTTTATAGATATGACCTGTTTAGTATCCTTATCCACTAACTAATTTGGTATATTAAGTGACTTTTCGTAATTTTATGGCTAACAGACGATTTTTTTATAGCAAAGGAAAGATCTGGGTGTGAAGGGGCTAATACCCATCCATTTATACCCATTTATACCCATTATTATCCCATGTATACCCATTATTATCCTATTTATACCCATTTATACCCTTTATTATCCCATTTATATCCATTATCATCCCATTTATACCCATTATTATCCCATTTATACCCATTTATACTCATTATTATCTCATTTATACCCATTATTATACTATTTAGACCCATTTATACCCATTATTATCCCATTTACACCCATTATTAAGGAAAGATCTGGGCGTGAAGGGGTTAAATAGAGAGATTAACTCCTATCTCCTCCCTCAATAGAGCTTTATTTACCCTGCTCTTTAGTCCTCTGATCTCCTCCTCTTGACGCGCAGTTCGAGTCCCGCTCAATCAAATACTGCCAATGAGCGACGTAACCTTATACAAGTTATGTAACCGTAGTTAAACGCGAAAGTTTGATTCCGTAATTTTTTTTTGCGTATGTATTAATTTTGTTTATTCGTTTGTTTTTCGCTATTTCTCGTGTTTTATTATTATTACTAGCCGCAAAGCCGCCCTCCGGGCGGACTTTTTGGCTACCTCCTGCGGAGGGCTATTGGTGGTGGGCCTTCGGCCCACCAAACACAGACTCTCCAGATAGCCCCTTCTAACTTTCCTGAAATCATGGATGTAGAAATGTATGTATTCCCCCCACCCATTCACTCACCCATTACCCATCACCCCCCCCACACCACATTCATACTTCACCCATTACCCATCACCCCCCACCCATTCACTCACCCATTACCCATCACCCACACACCCATTCACCTCACCCATTACCCATCACCCCCACCCTATTCCCTCACCCATCACCCATCATCCCCAACCCATCACCCCCACCCATTCACTCACCCATCACCCCACCCCCCATACCCATCACCCCACCCATTCACTCACCCATTACCCATCACCCTACATCAAGGTTTCCTCAATTCTCGCAACCCACTTTTTTTTTTCCAATTATCGCTAATAGGCTGCTAAAAGAAAAAAGAAAAAAAAAGAAAAAAGTGATCGAATCATCTCATAGTGGCTTAAAACCTTCCCTGGTCAACCCGGTTCCAAAAATGTTTCCATATGAGGTGATATTGCGCCACGGGGGCGGAACTATACCACACACACACACACAGACAGACAGACAGACAGACAGACAGACACACTTTCGCTTATTTATTATAGATTATTATTATATTTGTTACTTATAGAACAAAATACTTATGAAATGTTATATATAAGTAAAAAAGGGAAGGATGTAGTAGTAGTAGAGTAGTAGTAGTAGTATAGTAGTAGTAGTAGTAGTAGTAGTAGTAGTATAGTAGCAACAAGAATTTGTCGATGCCGTTGCTCTGAGGTACGCTGGCGTGAAGGACTCCCCAACACCTGTGTGTGTGGATCCCCCAACAGCGTAACCACACCATGACGTGCAAAAAGGGGGGGATTCGTGTGTTTTTTCAGGCACGACGAGGTAGGGACCTGACAGCCAGCAGCTAAAGGAGGTGTCCCACGACGCTCCCCCGAGCCAACCCTTCTGCCCTAGATGGGGAACTCCTCGGGGACAGGGGCAGCCAATACCGCCCCCGAGGCTCGCGGGGACATCTGTGCTCGGGGATTTTGGGCCAACAGGCAGCGGCCTTTTTTTGGGTCCGGGCTTTGAACCCCATGGCCGCCCCCCATCGTGAGCTCTCCCCGAGGCGTCCACCCCAAAGGAAGAGTGGGGAAGATAAGGGCCCATGGGGACAGGACCTGAATCGACC
>JACEEZ010016727.1:52500-87500 GCA_016584305.1 Chionoecetes opilio
CTTCTTCTCTCTCTCTCTCTTTCTCCTTTTTGTTGTCACAAAAAGGATCCAGAAAAGGAAAAAAAAAACTATAAAAAATCACCGAGTTTTTTTTTTTTATACATTTTTGTTTGTTTTTTATTTTCACCCTTCAGCGTGACCTAATTATGCGTTATATTAAAATCTAGCGTTTGGGATCTTGCAAAAAAATAGGAAGGGGGGAAAGGAAGAAAAAGAAGTGAGAAAAAAATAATAATGCGAAGAAAAAAAAAGTATAAAAAAGAGAAGTGTAGTTACAAGAAAATGCAGCGTTTTGGAATTTGACAAAACAAGAAAGAGGAAAAAGGTTGAAAAAGAAGAGAAAACAAATAATAACAATGATACGAAGAAAAAGAAAGTATAAGAAAAGAAAGTGTCGGTACAAGAAAATGCAGCGTTTTGGAATTTGACAAAACAAGAAAGAGGAAAAAGGTTGAAAAAGAAGAGAAAAATATGATAACAATAATACGAAGAAGAAAAAAATATAGACATAAAATAAAAGTGTATGTAGTTACAATAAAATCTAGCTTTTGAGATCTGGTGAAAAAGGAAGAAAAAGAAGAGAAAACAATAATAGCAATAATACGAAGAAGAAAAAAAGAAAAGAAGTGTAGTTACAAGGCAATCCATCGTTTTGGATGTGGCGGTGGTAGAAAAGTATTGGGTTGGGTCTGGAACGTGAGTGTGTGGTGTACATGATAAGGCGGGAAGGGGAGGGGGTGTCAGATGGTAGTGGTAAGGGGGGGGGGGGGGGGGAAAAGTGGGGTGGGGTGGGGCAAAAAGGGGGGTTTGGGAGGGGCGAAGGTGGGTGGGAGGGGGCGCTTATTTTATAATAGAATAGGCGAGTAGTTGTATTCCTAGTTTTTTGGGTTTTGAGGGGGGGGGGGGAGAGAGAGGGAGAGAGAGAGAGGGGAGGGGGGAGAGAGAGAGAGAGGAGAGAGGAGAGAGAAGAGAGAAAAGGAAAAAAAAAATACCCCGCCTCGCTTTTTTTTAAAGTGAGATCCTGCGTGTGTGTGTTGGTGTTGTTGTGTGTGTGTGTGTGTGTGTGTGTGGGGGTGTGTGTGTGTGTGGTGGTGTGTGTGTAAGGTTGAAAATAAAAAAAAAGGGGAAGAAATATCGTTATTTTTAGCGTGAATGAGATTGAGGCGAAATTAAGGAGACAAGGTGAAAAGGAAAGAGGAAAGAGAGAGAGAGAGAGAGGGGGGAGGGGAAGGAGAGAGAGAGAGAGGAGAGGGAGAAGAGGAGAGGAAAAAAGGAGAGAGAGAGAGGGGAGAGGAGAGAATCAAATCGAATCAAATTTTATTTCCATTGTTACAATGGCATTCTTTAACTAGTAATAGAGTTTACATATTTCTGAATAAAAACAAGTTTAAAAGGGTAAAACCCTGAAATGGTTATATAAAAATAAAAAATTTTAGATAAAAAAAAAATTTTGTAAAACATTAAAATCCTAATAAAAAACAAAATAAAAACAAAGATTCCTAAAGTTACAATAAAAAAACATACAATAAAAGTTAAAAAAAAGGTGTTTTTTTTAGATTAAAATAATTTCAGGTAGGACGTAAAAAAATTAGAGTAAAAATTTGTTTCATAAAAGGTGATTTTTAAAGGATTTTTAAAAGTGTGCAAGGGGGGTAGCATCTCAACTTGGTTGGTAAGGTTCCAGAAGCAGGTCCAGCCACATGAAGGGATCTTGTTCCCAAAACAAGTGTTAATTTTGGCAATGGAGTTGTTGCGGTTGTCTAGTGTTGACGGGTTGTTCGTACATATCTTACTTTGGGCAGTGAAAAAAACCCAGTCAGGTACTCTATTATTAACTATTTTGTACACGGCTCTCCACCCAAAAGTGATTTTTTTTTCATTATTTTCGGGCCACCCAAGGTTTTTTAAAGTAGGGTGGACATGGTCGTGCTTGCAGCCCCCCCTAAAGCAATTTTTTGCAGCGAAGTTTTGGAGCCTTTCACACTTTTGAAATGTGGATTTGGATGTCCCCAAATCTTGATCCATAATTCAGTATACTTGGGACCAGTGACTGTATATTGAGACCCTAGTGGTCTGGTTAAAATGATCTCGGATTTCTATTTTTTTGGGGAAAAGGTTCCCATAGGTTTTCCATAAAATGGTCATGTTTTTCTTAAACTGATATGGTTTTGTAAAAGTGTATCCCCAAGTTTTTTAATGTCAAATAGGGGTAAGAGATTCCCGTAACAGCATAAAATGTGGGGGGGAATCTGTGAAAAATCCTCGGTCCTAAAACATACAGTGGGCTTTTTGGGTTTAACATTAGGCGTCCTGTGAAAAAAATTTTGTGCTTTTCTTTAGTGATCTTCGTCCTAAGCATTAAGTCTTGTATTTGTTAACCTGCCTGTGGAATTAACTGGGTATCAGCAATTGTATAATTTTTCACATCAGAAAAGAAGGACGAGAGATCTTTTGCAAAAAATTTTTAAAAAAAAATGGGCGTACAGCCCTTGGGGAACGCCATGGGATTTCCCTGTCTTATGGGTATGCTTTTTTCTATACGTACGGTTTTGGGTCCTGCGCGAGATAGTTTTTGAAACCAGAAGGAGTCTATTTTAAAACTAAAAAATTTTATTAATTAATATAGGCTGACGTGTCGAAGCTTTGGATAAGTCCAGGGGGTATGGGGGAAACCCTTTTTTTGTATCAATATTTGAAATAATTTTTAAAAGTTTTAAAAGAGCTAAATCAGTAGAAACCCGGCCCTAAAGCCATGCGAGTTTTAAAAGGGAGGCATGTTTTAAGTAGGGGTGAGCTAGAGCGTTTTATTTTTTCTAGTACCTTGGAAAATTGGTAAAGAGAAATAGGGGGGTATTTGTTAGGTTTTTCATTTTTCCCAGCCTTAAAAGATAGGAAAAACATAGAGTGCTTCAGTTTTTGGGAAAAAACCCCCTGTTACATAAAAAGTTTTTAAAAGCAATTTGGGTATTTTATAAGATGGGAGGGAGTCTTTCAAAAAAACACGGGGGGATCCCATCAGACCCATGGGAGTTAGGTTCTTCATTGCTAATAACTAATTACTGACCCCAATTTTAGGCACGGGTCAAAACATGCATCAAAACTTTTAGTATAATTTTCGGTTTTTTAGGGCTGTTATGCAAGAATTACTCGATTCTGCTGAGTTTTCTAAAAGGGCCCTTTTCCACTTCAAAAAATTTTTATTAAAACATTCAGCTTTGCGTTTAAACCCCTTGCGTCACCGTCTTTGTTTGGAGGGTTAACTTTCTTTTTTTTGGGTTAGGAATCAATCCCTTAAGTCCTCCACGGGTTTATGTTTCCTCTACTTTCCTCTAACTTTTTATAATTTTTCTGATCTAGCTCCCCGAAACAACCCCCGATTTGCCTTTTTGGGTTTTTATAATTATCTGAAAATTAAAATTATTTGCTTCTTTAAGATTTTTTTGTGGGCAGTCTTTTGCGCATTAAGCTTTAAGTTTTCAGTGATCCACGGGGCAAAGGCCCTTCGTACTTCTTTTTTTCCCAAGGGTGCCAGAATCCAAACATTTGTGGAAAAATTTAGTAAATAAATGTACTTGCTATCGACATTATAGTTGCAAAATTTTTTTTCAAAGTATAACTTCTCCTCTAGTAGATTTCACAAAGTTTCAGGGGGAAAAGGTCTAGTTGTCGAAAAAGGTCTAATAGTAGATTGTTTTCGCTTTTTCTTTCCCAATGCCAAGTGACGGGAACAAGATATGATTAGCGACAGGACAAAGGGAAATTTCATCGTGATGAAGAGCTAAATCAGGCTTATTTGTCACAAATGTCCAATAATGTCTGGGGTGGGAATAAACTGTAGGTTATCAATTAATTGGGGCAATTTTAGTATTTGTAATAATTTTTTTACTTTTTATTCTTTAAAAAAAATATTACAATTAAAATCCAAAGACATAAAAAGGTTTTTTACGCAAGCGTATAAAAAATTAAAAAAATCCGTCACATTATAAAACAAAGGGTAAGTAGAATGGGATGACGGTACAGGGGTCTAGATAACAGAAGGGAGTTTACGGCATTTTACCGTGGGGCCCCTAGTCCTCCACTCCCTTCTGGTCTTTTAACATTTATATCATTGGGGAACTGTAAAAATTTCCTTGACGTAGTACAAACACCCCCTCCTTCCCCTTTTCACATCTGACACATTTTAATTAGGGATGGAATATGCACATCTAAAACCTCAGGGGTGAGCCATGTTTCACTCACACATAAAAATCATTTTTCCCCTTCATTTAATGAAGACATATTTTCCTTATTGGGACAAGATCTGCGTTAAAGTGATCCCTTTTTCAACGTTTACTATACCGGGTTACTCCTCGCCAACTCCTATGGGGCAAAATCTGACACAACCTTTGCTTGTGTCCAAATCTATGACAGATTTCACATTTAATCTATAGTCAAACTACACTTATCCGGCGATGGTTAAATTTTCCACAATAATAACATCCATGTTTTGGGCCCGGGGTGGGGGGTGGTACAGCGGGGGGGGTATTGGGTTGATGGGTGGCGGGAGCAGGTCTGGCCCTTGGTTTAACCCCCGTTCCGCGCCAGTCAGATGGGAGGTAGGCGGGCCCCCCTCCATTTAATACTTTTTTGACCCCTTGTATGGTATGGGGGTATGAAAATGACGCCGGGGTCGCGGGCGGCATCACGGTGCACGAGCGTATGGGCGATCAGGCCGAGGCGGGACAGCACCACGGGGGGTCCCCCGGATGGGGGTACCCGGAAGGGGGGCCCGGGGTAGGGTAGAGCGAGGGGTTTGGGGGGGGGCCCGTTTAGGGAACTGTCGTGTTGAAAATTTCATAATTTGTATTCATACTATAGAGATTTTTTCATCTCTTTATAGTTCCAGTTTTTGCCAATTGAAATTCGGGGCATTGTGCAACGCATTTTTAATTGATAACACCTAAATTTTTTTAAAAAAGATTACTCCGTCTAATTCAAAACAAGACTCTAGTCCCCCTGCTAACGAAATTTTCGATTGTCTTTATAATTGTTTCCCATTAATTCACCCATTTTAGTAGGTGTTCGTTGTAAATTCTAAAAATTTGGGTTTTTTTTTGTGACACTGTAAGTGGACATCTGCTAATAGTTTTATATTGCAGTTTTTCCCTTTAAATCACTAAGCAAGAGCCCAGATTATCTAGAATGTTTTTGGGGGTGTCTCTTCTAAAATGTCGTTTAAGCTAAGTAATAAAACCTTGTAGGGGTCCGGGTTTAGTTTTCTGTTACCCGTTTGAGTAAATCGATGTTTGCGCCCAAAGGTTTTTAAAAGGCAGTTTTTTACCCAGGTTTGGAGCGGAGACTCGTCTTAGGTTAGATCTCCCCTAGAAGGCAGTGGGAGGAGGTGGAACAGCCGCGTTGGTGGGATGTCCTATGCTGTACGGGGTTCTGCGCTCCAAATTTATTCATCGTTGCTGGAGAACCCGATTGTTCGTAGGCCCTCTTGATCTCCCCGTTTAAGCCATCTCCAATTTCCTTGTCTCGAGCTTACTTTTATATTCTTTTAATATCCCTTTGGGATTTTGTACATCACCTCAGCCTCCTCTCCTTTGAAACGCGATACGGGAAATGGATGCTTGGGGATTCTTTATATCCCTATCTTAAGCTCGTCTTTGTAACCCAATATTTTTTAGACCCAACTTCACACTGTTTTGGGTCTGGCTTTTTAAAGTTTGTGTTCAAAAATTCTTAGTTTGGGGATTGCGGGAATTTCGGGAGGGGGAGAGAGAGAGAGAGGAGAGAGAGAGGAGAGAAAAGGAGAGAGAGAGAGAGAGAGAGAGAGAGAGAGAGAGAGGACGAGAGAGAGGGGGGGGAAAAGGGGGGAAAAAGGAGAGAGAGGGTGTGTCGGACTTTGGGGGACAATTCCCAAAAACATATCCTTTTTCCTCCCCCCCTCCTTTTTTCCCCCTCCATAAAACCCTAACCATAAATTGTTTGGCGGGTTCCCGAGGTGGGAAAAAAGCTCTCTCTCTCTCTCTCTTCTCTCCTCTTTTCTCCCCCTTTTTCCCTCTTTCTCTCTCCTCCTCTCTCTCCTCTCCTCCTCCTCTCCCCTTCTCTCTCTCTCTCTCTCTCTCTCTCTCTCTCTCTCTCTCTCTCTCTCTCTCTCTCTCTCTCTCTCTCTCTCTTTTCTCTATCTCTCTTTCTCTCCTCTCTTTCTCTCTCCTCTCTCTCTCTTCTCTCTCTCTCTCTCTCTCTCTTCTCTCTCTCTCTCTCTCTCTCTCTCTCTCTCTCTCCTCCTTCCTTCCTTTTGTTTCTTGTGTCGATTGATTGATTAATTGATTCGTGTGTGTGTGTGTGTGTGTGTGTGTGTGTGTGTGTGTGTGTGTGTGTGTGTGGTGTGTGTGTGTGTCTGTGTATGTGTGTCTGTGTGTGTTTGTTCCTGGAAGCGCTTACAGCATACAGTGCGTTCATGTGTGCGTGAGTGTTTATTTGCTTTCGTGCAGCCAGGCATGTGTTGTGTGTTTCTTTCACTTCCTTTGCCTTGCCGAGACTCGTACGTACACACACACACCCCACACACACAACACACACACACCCACACACCCACACACCACCCACCCACCCACCCACCCACCCACCCACACCCACCCACCCCCACCCACCCACCCACCCACCCACCACCCACCCACCCACCCCCCCAAACCACCCACCCACCCACCCACCCACCCCCACGCACGCCCCGCACGCACGCACGCACGCACGCACGCACGCACGCACGCACGCACGCACGCACGCACGCACGCACACTAAAAGAAGAAGAATATGCATTTCTTAAGTATAACTATTTAAAACTTCATGAATAATTTTGCATGTTACTACATCACTGAAATTAGAGAATACGTCATGAACAGTATTAAATCTGTAAAGGTTTCTAATGTGTTGTGTTATAGGGCACACCTCTACCACATGTTGTTCTGTTTGTATGTCACCACATACACACAGGCGCTCCTCGAGAGGAAGGCGACCACGTCCGCGCCTGTTCCAGCGTCCCGTTTCCACTACTAAACTATGACCACAGACTCGAAAACGTGTAAACGATATCCTATGTAGATCGTTAATTACATGTTTCTTTTCATAAATGTTATGTACTTTAAATTCAGGGTAATTGTTTTATATACATTGCATCTTGTTGCCTCAGAGTTAGCAATTGTATTATGTACATTATACAACATAGAGGACATGTGAGGGACATTATTGTGTGTCATGTGGGCCACAAGTTTTCCAACCGGGGTATCTAAAGACATAACATACTTAAGAGCGAAAGACAAAGGGTCATCGTTCATGTTACGTCTCTCTGACCACATACTATGATAAAACTTGTGTTGTTTGTGTCTTAGAAGGTCAGGCAGCGAGGGGTATCCTAACTCAGCATAACATACATTATTGGTAGTGGCTCTCCTTACCCCTAACAACTCCTTCATGGCCCAATTGTACAACTTAATGATAGGTTTCACGTCAGCGCCTACCCAAGACTCACAGCCATACAGTAAAGACGACATAAGGGCAGCATCAAAACAAACGACGTTTTACAATAAAAGGAATGTCATTGTTTTTTCGAATAAATGAGACAAATTTTAAACATGACATAACTTGTTTTGTGCATGTATTTTCACAGCAGATGGACACCGAACCGTCACACGTGAAGGGAGTCCCCAGATACACGTAGCTGCTGCAGGGCTCCACCACTAACCCGTCCACGCGCAGCGGCTCGGCGTCCCCTGCTTGACCGGTTATCACGAAAAACTTTGTTTTACCTATATTTATCTTCATTCCATATTCATCACAAAATTCCTTTAATATACAAAGCTTCTTTAACATGTTGTCCCTGGTCGTAGCAAGTATCACCGCATCATCCATATACAACAATATGTGCAGCCATTCTATAAAGTCTCAGGACTACACTTATCTCTCATCATTTTACCAACTCGTCTACATATAATATAAATAGGAGACAAGATGTGGACAGACCTTGCCTTACTCCGACGGTGGAGGTGACAATGCACAGCCTAAAATACTTTCCGTGACGCGGTACATGGCAACTATAGCTGCAAGCATCATCATTCACAACCTAGACGCTTCAGAGTCATAAAACAACTTTTGTCTTGGCATTACGTCATATGCCTTCGAAAAATCAATGAAAGACACGAATAACTTGTTTTTTCTTCCTCCTTGCGGAGTCAGTGAGTAGCCGTAACGTAACAATATGTTCCAGGCATCCTCGCTTTTGTGTGCTCCGGCCTGCTCCCGACACGGCTTAAACCACTGGCCTAGTCTATGACAGAGGACCATGTCGTACAGCTTGGTGATGGAGTTAGTAACACTAATTCCCGATAATTATCTGGGTTTATCCTGTCCCCTTTCTTAAAGATGGTAAAAATCTTTGCCCTGGTCCATGATAAAGGATACTGACCACTCATGAAAACTCTGTTGAATAGGGTAACAATAGTCAAAAAAAAGGTGTACAGGCAACAGCGAAAATATACCAGGCGATATTCCGTCCGGCCCGCAGGCTTTGTCTGGCTTCATATTTTTGACTTGATCAAAAATTTCTGCAGGTGAAATGGGGCTATCTAACACTGGTATGCTAACCTCTGTGCTTACTTCCTCGTTGGGTGGGGGCATGTGGGGGGTTAAGTATTCTCTCAAAGTGTGTCTTAAAATCTTCATCTCCGGGTGACACCTCTTTTCCATATTTTGACACATCAAAATTACCTCTCCAGTCTATGGCTCGCCACACTCTAACATCATCTTTGTCCTGTAACAACCTCTCCCCTTTACCTAAATGATCATCCCTGACTTCTATATCTGGTCATGGCTCTTACTCCGAACAGCGCAACTGTAGAGCTCATTGGATATCATATTGGCTAAACCATCAAAATCATCATCGTTGTCAACATCTATATTCACATCAACAACACTATTCTCAAAAAGTTCCCTGTCAATGTCAGAAAGAGCGCACAGGCTTCCTTGATAACCTGTGTCTGGCAGCGTTGCCGTGTGGTGCTGAGTGGTCTCCCAGCGCCGACGCCCTCTCGCACACCAGGGCAAGATTCACACCTGTACTTGAAACAGTGAGAGAAATCTGGGCGTGGTCTGATGGGAGACCGCTCCGCTGTAATACCCGGAAATCTGTGATATACCTTATCATCTCATAGGATGCTACACATGTATCAATCTCTGAAATCCACGTGTCTTTTTTCTTATAAGTTTTGTTACCAACATAGTGTCTACATGATGTCTTAAGATTGTTAACAACAAGTAAATTGTTCTCAGTTCTCAGTTCTCACACACACACACACACACACACACACACACACACACACACACACACACACACACACACACACACACACACACACACACACTACCTTGCCTATGTACCCCTCACTTCTCTACCCTTCCCTCCCCTTCACCTCCCTCTGCGTGCTCCCTTCTGCAGGTTTCCGGAAGGGCAGGTGGGTGTGTCAGGGTGGTAGTGGAGAGGGGCGGGCGGAGGGGGCGTGAGAATTTTGTGTCAGAAACATGTCAGGGGCCAGTTTCTACCACTGACTTCACGTGCAGGGATTCTATTTACCTATGTGTTCTAAATCTCATGTCCTCGGGGGGGGGGGGGGGGGGGAGGAAGGGGTGTTACTTCCCATCCCTCTCCCCCATTACCCCTGAGTCTCGGTTTGCCAATGGGTTTTAATCTCTACAACGTGAATGACTGAGTAAACCTGAGTATGTTTACTGAGTGGCATGAGAACGAGCCTCCCTTGTAGATAGTGTTTCGTCCTCTTCCTGCCAGTGGTCTCAAGAAGGTCTCCACGCGGGTCAGGAAGCAAAGAAAGCCATAAAAAGAACTAGCGGTCAAAGGTATATATATGAAGGAAGTAATGATGTCTTGGGGAGAGTTGAAGAGGAAGGGGAGGGGGATAAAGGTTGAATGACGAGAAGGATGAAGGGAAAATCTGATCGAATGGGATACGGTAAGTTCTCCATCGGCCTTAATCATTGGCGGATATTGAATTGCATCCTGTTTAATTAGCGGGAGTGTGGACGCTGAGGCATAACGTGTTGCAGACAGGTATCAGGTAGGGTCAGGTGTGTCCGTGTGTCCGTGTGTCCGTGCCACTCCCAACACACGGAGCCTCGAGGGTACTGTACAGAACCCCAATTTAGTCCCTTTAGGTAGGGTAGTGCACACAATTCATGTCATTCCTGTTCATTTATCTTTGTTGTAAATATTCTTGGTATGAAGTTTTGCATGTCTCATAAGCTATCTTCAGAAATATGTCTTGTTTCTGTGTTCCATTTGTCGCTTTTGTTTACATTTTTCATGTGTTCATATTATGGTATTCTAAATTTCATGTGTTTGTATTCCCTTGTTTGTACTGCTGCGCTAAGGCCAACCATCAAAGCTCTTCAGAGAAAAAGGCCTACAGGTGCTATAGGCTCAAACATAAAAAAACAAATCTTATGAAATGATGAACATATTATTGGGCATTATTTATATTTTTTCTTAGTAACGATGGACTTTTCTCTCTGATTGAAATAAGAATATACGTCAAAACCAATGAAGCGAAAAATTATATACAGCTGTCAATTTTTGGATCCTGTATCGATTTTGTGTCTTCCTCAGCGCGTTGGGTGCTTTTTCTATCATTTTTTGTCGTTTTCCAGGATGACTCTTTTATGGTGATATTGCTTAAGAAAAAAAGTCATTAAATCATCATGAACGCTATGTAAACAGACTTAATGCCTCTTTTTCAATTCATGCAACATATTCCTTTTCCAACACCCACCTGATCAAGACGTTTTCAGTCATGTTTTTACCTGTGGAATAATGAGAAAAAAAGTTATTAACCCCTTAAGACCCAGAACGAAATTTCCATTGTAATATGGCTACCAATAGAGAATTTTTAGTGAATATAAGCAATACTTTATAGGTATGACCTGTTTAGTATCCTTGTCCACTAGCTAATTTGGTATATTCAGTTATTTTTCGTAATTTTATGGCTATCAACAGACGATTTTATATAGCAATATAGCAAAGGACAGATCGGGGCGTGAAGGGGTTAAATAATCATGAAAGCTATGTAAACAGACTTAATATTATTTTTTTAATACATGTAACATGACATAATACATGTAACATATTCCTTTTCCAACAGCCGCCAGACCAAGTGTTCAATCATATTCGTACTCGTGGAAATAATGAAATCTTCGTATTCATCATTAGTCCATTACAGCGTGTCTGGACAAGATTACCTGCGGGTGCATTTCTGACATGGCTGTGTCCTTGGCTAACGTAACTGCATCATGCACGGGGACCAGAGCAGCCGCACCCAGACAGACAGAGGCTTACCGTTGCCTGCCTCACAAAAGAAGGGAAACATTATTGGCTAGAAACAATGGACGTCAGAGGAAAACAAAGACAGTGGGGGAAGTGAGGTATTGATGCAGTGGAGGGAAGGGAGGGACCGAGGGGGATAGAGGGAGGGAGGGATAGAGGGAGGGAAAGAGGGAAAGAGGGAGGGAGGAAAGGAGTGCAGGGTAGTGGTGAGCTCAGCGAGACATCAATAGAAAGGGTCGATTGTTTCAGAGCAATATGTGACACTGAAAGAATCAGAATTTTGGTAAAAACTGGAATGTAGATATTTCTAACCCCCCAAAAAACTTAGGAAATAGCTGTATATTGTTATAATATATGCGTATGCAATAAATGCGTTATTGAATACATTGGCTTTGGTATCTAATATACTATAGGAGTAGCCGTGTCTCTGTCTGCCTGTCTGTCTGTTTTGGGTAGCCGAAACTGTAAATTCAATTTTGATGAGAGTAGGCTCAAAAATTCGCAAATAAATCGTAGGTGGCAAGCGGCATAGTCCCATGTCGATTGAATCCTTTTGAAGGGGGGTTTTGGGCTAAAAACACTTTAGGAGTATTAGATGACAGGAAGAAACTCTGCGGTAACGTCCAAACGCATTCCATAAACTCAGTAGACTCATGGACTTACCGATTGTGTGAGTGTGTTGGAATCACACGGAACACAAAGGGTTGGAATCACACGGAACACAAAGGGTTGGAATCACACGGAACACAAAGGGTTGGAATCACACGGAACACAAAGGGTTGGAATCACACGGAACACAAAGGGTTGGAATTACACGGAACACAAAGGGTTGGAATTACACGGAACACAAAGGGTTGGAATCACACGGAACACAAAGGGTTGGAATCACACGGAACACATGGGTTGGAATCACACGGAACGTGGTCTACCCCGAGGCACTTTGACCAGTGACCAACGACAGCAACAACACGACTGGAGTTTGCAATCACATGTTGTCTAATATATACTACTATTACAAACATCAATACATGGGTCCGAAGGGCCCACAAGCACTTGTTACTGTACTATTTCTTTATTTTTTTTTAGGGGGGAGCAGCTTTCCATCCGATGATATCTTGAGATATATATTTGATATTTTTTATTCAAAGATTTTGTTTGAGAGGGGGTATTCAAACGCTCTCATGGCCACCCAAACACTAACACAACTTTCTCAAAGGGCATCGATATTGCACTGTTTTGTAATTATTATTATGCTGATATTTAACCCCTTCACGCCCAGATCTTTCATTTGCTGTATAAAATCGTTTGTTGTTAGCTATAAAATTACAAAAAGTTACTAAATATACCAAATTATATACCAACTGGACAAGGATACTAAACAGGTCATATCTGTAAAAAAATGCTTATGTCAATTTAAATCGTCTAATGGTAGCCAAATTACAAAGGAAATTACGCTCTGGGCCTCAATGGGTTAATGTGGAGACAATTTGCTATTATTGCGAAGCTTCAAAAACGCATCACTTTGCTATTTAAGTTAAAGTTTTCCCCTTCTTGAGCTGGTGTAGACGTGAGGTTTCATTCTCGGGGTAACTTGTGAAGGGGTGGGGGAAAATGGCCCGAGGAACTATGCGAACGAGTGTGCGAGTATTCATTATTTTGTGTTATTAGCTTGTGTGACGCACCTGTGATAACAAATAGATATATAGATAGTGAATTGACCACAGCAAGTATGAAGTTTATAAAGTTACATAACAACACATATAAGCACAACAATTTAATATTAACACGTAAATCCAAATTGTCTCACATCTGCAATCCATGTATTTCTCCAACAAATTTATGATATGCATAGGAATTCGGACACCTCTTGCTTCCTCAGTCCTAAAAATCAGCGTTTGTTACCAGAGGAAATTCCTATTCATTGATTGTAAAGTCGCCATTAGTTCTTAAAATTAGCTAAACAATAACAAGTGCATAGTTGGTGGTAGCAAATTAAGTCTAGGGAATAGTTTTGCCAAATTTTAATATATATTATTATTATTTTATGCAATAGGTTCTAGCCCCCTTGTGTGCTATTACCAATGATAAAATAACGTGGTCAGAATTAAAGTAGCTGTAGTTGCTTCAATTAATAGCACTGATAAAGTATCCTCCTTCCTTTAGTATTTTCATTTGCTGTACCTGACTCACGATGCCACAGAATTATCTAGTCAGACATATATAGGGGAACTATATTTTTTCTCAACAAGGCAAGCAAATTGACCTTCAGAGACATGCCAGGGTTGTAGAGAGAGAGAGAGAGAGAGAGAGAGAGAGAGAGAGAGAGAGAGAGAGAGAGAGAGAGAGAGAGAGAGAGAGAGAGAGAGAGAGAGAGAGAGAGAGAGAGAGAGAGATAGAGAGAGAGAGAGAGAGAGAGAGAGAGAGAGAGAGAGAGAGAGAGAGAGAGAGATATGCGGAAGTGATTCAGTAGACGGACGTATAATGGTAAAAAAAACCTCAAACAAGAAGAAATCAACTTTTCTAGATTAGTCGTCTTTTGAACGTGAAGTGATTAAAATGATCTGTGACCATGACCTTGTGTGTGTTGGGGGACGTGAAGGGTTAAGGGAGGGGGGAGCTGAGTGGCCTGCCTCTCTGAATTATGGATGTTCACTTAATTGGTTATTGTCATTGCTAAGTGGAGGCATCGCGTGTCCTACCTGTTATGGCTGAGTGATGAAGGGGTGTTGAATGGGGATGACAGTGATAATGGTAATGGTGATGATGGGGGTTATTGTGAGTCATGATTATGGTGATAGTGATGATGGGATGAAATGATGCGGTGATGATGATGATGATGGTGGTGGTTGTGAGTCATGATGATGATGATGATAGTGATGATGGTGGATAGGATGATGTAGTGACGATGGTAATGGTGATGATGATGGTGGTGGTTGTGAGTCATGATGATGATGATAGTGATGGTGGTAGTGAGGATGATGCAGTGATGATGGTGATAATTAAAAAAAATGTGGTAAGGACTGTGGTAGTGGTGATCGTGGTGAGGATGATGGTGTTGGATGATGGTGTTAATGATTATGGTGATGATGAGTTGATGCTATTACAAGCTGGCAAGATCAAGTTTTAGGTTATTTTAGATATCAAAGTAACAACTGTTTTCTTGAGCTTCTTATTGTGAAAGTGAATTAAATGGTCTCAGCTAGACTGGGGGGTCGATGGGCAACTTGAGTATCTTTCCAAGTCACGCAAAAAAATAACTGGTTGGCATGAGGCCCATGTTCATGATTATACTATAACTATACTATACTCTACTCAACTAAATACTATACTATACTATACTAAACTATAGCGTTACGGACCACCACCAGGCCTCGACGGTACGTGTGATCTGTAACAAAGTAACAGATATCTGTTACTGTGTACTGTGGCCTGTAACACCTAACACAATGACACCCATCGAGATCACCCGCGGTACACCAATACAAATATCTCTCACCGAACTGTATTACTTTGATTCAAACCTAATTCAGATTGAATTGTTACAACTATATAAAAAAAACCAGTCAATTTTAAGCAAGTAATAGGCAGATACAGTATTCTTACATGACTCATGTTTCGTACAAGTGTAATGTATACAAGTGTAATGTAAGTGTAATGCAAGTGCACAAGTAATGGAGACCAGACACGCTTGACACAGTACATTATAGAGTCTTGACAATAATCATAATAATGTCACATGATGGTTGCAACAATGTTTGTTAGACCAGACGCCCGGAATCATATCACGTTGCTTAAGGAATTTTACAGTTGTTTAGTGCTTGCACTCAGGAGAGGGAGAACACACCAAGGACAGCGAGACAGGGACCAGAGACACACCGCCCCTCAAGGTCACACCAGAGACAGCGAGACAGGGACCAGGGACACACCAACCCTCACGGTCATACCCACACCAGCGTCATAAAAAGGCTCAAGTCTGCCCTCAGGGTCTTGATATGCCACAAGGAAGGGGGGCCTTACGGTTGCTGGTTACGATTGTTTCTCGCTGTTCCCAGGCCAGTGTGGATCAGATCTTCAAACGTCACAGGGCGAGAAGGAGCGTCCAGCCTGGAATGTGTGCAGAGATTCCCTAGATAGCAATGCAGGGAAGGGAACACACTTGACTCAGCTCACAGCCTCACACCTTCAGTTGGTCGGTTTGCGGGAGCTCATAACGCTTCTCACTGTTTTTCCTTCCTTCCTCGTCTCCTTACACTCCTCAAGTCTCCTGTTGTTCAGATACGGTAATATCATAGGCATGGGTTCGATAGCAAGTGTCCACCTCGGAAGAGAAAGAGGGACGGAAAGCGACGCAGCGGGCACAGTTAACACCTGTGCCATACAGACCATGACAAAACCGAATCCACTGAGTCTGAACACTACTTGATCTATTCATTTATATTCATACATAGAAATAAAAGTGTGTGTGCATAATACTGTGCGAGAGAAAGATAACATGTCTCAGGGTAGTAGTGGATTAGCGCTGCTTCAAACATGTGAAAGAGTCTACGGAATGCTTTAATACTAACCGACTGCCCTTTACAAATACACGATAACGAATATTTAGTTAATGAGGTTGGTGGTATTCGTGAGGGGAGATTCAAGTAGATTGCATGGCTAAAAAAATTCTTGCTATGATTTAGTTTAATGCATATTTATAACCTGCCTGTCCATGAAAAACCCTATGAAATAACAACAACAATATTTGATCACATTTCATTATTTTTTTTATTTTTTACGTTGGAGCCTATAACGACTGTAGGCTATTATCTTCCTTCCTTAGATTTTTACATACTGCATATGATGGTAAAAATTTTCAAGAGCGTCACTGCGAGATAATTGGGCTGACGGCTTAACCCACACCGAAATTGAGTAGTTCCATCAAAGCCGATAATAGTGTCGCCCTAAGCTATGCATATCCTGCCGGCGTAAACATGAGGCTGCTCGTCATGCAAGATAAACACATTGTAATAAATGGAGGCTGTGCTTGATTTATGAAGGAATTGGTGGTGGAGGAGAACGACTTCCTCTCTTGTGTCAAAAGAAATGCACTACAAATGAAGGCAGTGTTGGTAAAAAGTGTCATCATCATCATCATCATCGTCATCGTCATCATCGTCATCATCATCATCATCATCATCGTCATCGTCATCATCGTCATCATCACCATCATCATCATCAATGGACCACACTGATGCCACAATGATGAAGTAAAGCTTAATTACTCGTTTACAAACAACAATACTCAGAGAAAGACAATGAAATAAAGAGAGATGAGAGAGTTGTAGAGAGGACGAGTGATCATTTGATGTGACGACGAGAGAATGGAATCAGAGAGACGAGAGTCTACGGAAGAGAGCTCTAAATATTCGTAACTATGTAAAGGCATTGTAGTTGTTTCACCATGCACGTTTCATTTTGCTGCTTGGTGTCAGCTGAGTTTGGCAAGGTGTTGTGATTGCTAAGGTGTTGTGATGTGGTGTGTTGTGTTGTGTTGTGTGTGTGTGTGTGTGTGTGTGTGTGTGTGTGTGTGTGTGTGTGTGTGTGTGTGTGTGTGTGTGTGTGTGTGTGTGTTTGTTTGTTTGTTTGCATGTGAATGTGTAGTATTTATATTATTTTTTTAGTTTTTTGGTAGTCTTTCAAGGCGTGCTCGAGAGTGAAGCAAGAGACGTGTTCCTTGTCGTGACCCCAGACAGAGCTCCATCACGCGCCGCCTCACACCGGGACACCTGTTAGTGACAGACCGCACGCTTGTCTCTCTCCACCTGCGGTCTCTTCTTCACTCCATTGTGTCACTGCGTTATTTTAACTGCAGCTTTAACTAATGCACAACCCTTTTGTCTCGGCGACGCTGTTTACCTGTCCTCCGTCCTCGAACCTAAGACAGCCGATCCGTGTACCCAAACGTGAGCCCTGGAATGCATAAGTCGGGTGGAAGAAGTGACTACATGACGTTACCTGTTTAGCAAGGGAATATTTATATTTTTTGCGTGAGGGATCACTGAGTGTGCCGTGCATATATACTTATGTTATGTTAACTGATAATGAATCTATCAGCCGGTATGTAAATGTCGCTCCCTCCTTCACAGATCACAGTGCTGGTCATCTCACTATCGGTAATTGTTATATCACTCTGTATATATCGAGGTCATGACATGTTTTCTCTCAGCACCGTCTCTATATGATTGCGTAAACTGTTTGCTGTAGAAAAGATTTGTTTCCGTAATCAATAATTAGCAACAAAGATAGGCTATCATGGAGGCTGTTTTGCTGCAGGGCCATCCCGTGCCTCCTGCTTCACATGTTCACGACACGCCACTCAATGTTTTGTTTTGCCACTTAAAATAGTCATTATGTCGAGGACATTTAATGCTGTCATCAAACCCGGCACACGGAAGAAGCTTGCATATCGTAGGAGTGGGGCGATATCCATTGGGAAAATGATTATATTTTCTTTAAAATATAAGTTCTTGGATTTAATGTAGATATATTTTCAATTGTATATTTTCATTAGTTCTTCATGATGTACCTGCAATTTGGGAAGGCGCTAGCAGAGTGGTTAGCGTCTCCGAATGGCTTTCTCGGTGACCCGAGTTCGATCCCTGATGAGAACCAGAAATCCACTTAAGATCTTTCTGCACCGTCGAGAGGCCTAAGAACACCCACATGCTGCCCATTAACTCTACCTTCGATTGCGAGTGCATCGGAGGACACAGGGGGGCGGCATGCGCCTCTAATCACAGGTGTCACTATAAAAATCCTGCCTGCGCCACCACGGGCGAGGGCCAACCATCACAACCCTAAAGTGAACCTCCAGGGCCTACCATACACCCTTGGAGGTCACTGCCTACAGGCGCTATAGGCACAAATGTAAAAAAAATTATTATAATAAAATAAAAATCATAAAGCAATACCTCACCCCCATCACTGGTTCTTAGAGGAAATCGCAGGTGTTCAACCCTCCAATACTGACCTTAATCTTGCGGGCGATTAGGTATGTAAGCTGATGAACCGCAGCGAGGCCCTGTAACTCTCGGCAGCGGCTCAGGGCAAGTACTGTCTGCCTGATTTTCTGTATGTGACGCAAAGCAGCGACTGGAAGCGAGGAAAATGTTTTTGTTTTCGCTGCACCGATATTTCATGATTTCAATTCATTTTCTCTTTTTAGTGTAGTTATATACTGTTTTGCAACTAGGTAAGTTTCTGCGTCGTGTGGCAAATGCATATTGGTTAAGGTGTTGGAGTGATTGCTGGCTGGCTGCTGTGAAGTGTGTGAAGGTGTGGGCGGTGTGAGAGGCTTGTTGAGGCGAGAGTAAGGAAGATTCTCCCCAGAAAGAAATATCTTGTGTGGTTTGAGGCCTTGGTTGGGAGCAGTGCAGGTGTTGCATAATGCCTCCATGGTGGGTGTCAGAGAGAGAGAGAGAGAGAGAGAGAGAGAGAGAGAGAGAGAGAGAGAGAGAGAGAGAGAGAGAGAGAGAGAGAGAAAAGAGAGAGGAGAGAGAGAGAGAGAGAGAGAGAGAGAGAGAGATACGTACATACAGACAGGCAGAGACAGACAGTCAGACATACAGACAGGCAGAGACAGACAGTCAGACAGACAGACAGACAGAAAAACAGACAAACAGACAGACAGACAGACAGACAGACAGACAGACAGACAGACAGGCAGAGAGACAGACAGACAGAGAGACAGACAGACAGACAGACTGACAGATATACCGACAGGCAGAGAGACAGACAGACAGAGAGACAGACAGACAGAAAGACTGACAGACAAACAGACAGACATACAGACATACAGACAGACAGGCAGAGAGACATACAGAAAGAAAGAAAGACATGCAGACAGACATACAGACATACAGACAGACAGACAGACAGACAGACAGACAGACAGATAGACATACCGACAGGAAGACAGACAGACAGACAGACAGATAGACAAACAGACAGCCAGACAGAGGAGGAGAAAGAGAAAAGAATAACAGGAACAGGAAAAAAGACACATGGAGAAGAGGCACCTCCATCCTCTTTTGAAGCCACTGTCCTTCCTGGTGGCCGAGAGCGATAAAGGAGACACGCCGACCTGACATTTGACGGCATAGAAGCAAGCAACTCTGAGGCCGCGGATGATGCGAGTAAAGGCGATGCTCCAACACCCTCGCCTCGCAGCCACACTTCCTGCTTCCTTCCCCCGATCGCATGAGGCTCGTGTATCGGGCATAGATTTGACTCCGAGGCCTTGGCTGTCATCAAAAGCGAGTGGATTTCAGGGTTATAGGGCAGTGTATGATTTTGTTTGTGTAAGTAGAAGGTGTCACGGATCTTGAATTAAATTGTTTATGTGTTTGGTCGTTGTTTTGTGGTTTTTATCGCTTCAGTTTGACCTTACATACTGTCGAGGGAATTATGTGGGTGAATGAAGGAAAGATTGAGTTTTGGTCATGTGGTGAACTTTTGATCCGGACTAAGTGCCATGTGAAAGAGAAAATAGTTGAACATCTTAAGGCTTCTCTCCTTACAAAGTTCTTGGCAAACAAAAAGTGAGAAGAAAATTTTAAAAGCATGGTTTTTGGTCATATTTCAGGCGATTATATGGATTTGTAGAACACCTTTATATTACTTAAAACGCGTTACAGATAGCCATCATAAATGTGTTAGGGTTTATTAGGAGATGCAGGACTGTTCGTATGGGTGTTGTCCATATATATTTTGTGAAACGTTGCCTTAAATAGGGTCAGTAAGGTCAGTATATCAGCTGTTCTCTTTAATTTTCTGAAAGGCAGGTGAGTGGGGGCTCTGTGCACACCACCCCACCAAACAATCGATCCCTAGACGAAGACAAATGTATCAGCAATTAGAAGGAACACAGAGGTGACGTTATGAAATCAAATGCAGAGTGTCAGAGTGGGGACAGCTTTCAGACAAGTACAGTGATCGTCTGTATACACCGTAAATATTGGCTGAAGATATACTAGAGATAATACTGATAGTCTGAGTCGGTATGTTAGGCGCTTCAATAAATTCTGTCTGCCTCAGGAACACGACGAAG
Source organism: Chionoecetes opilio (assembly GCA_016584305.1). NCBI lineage: Eukaryota > Metazoa > Arthropoda > Malacostraca > Decapoda > Majidae > Chionoecetes > Chionoecetes opilio. Next base: position 72,960 of record JACEEZ010016727.1, read on the forward strand.
CCTGCAGGTAGACCCAAATTGTTTATACGGACTTGCGACGCTTTGTCATGTAAATTACCAGCAAGGAAGAGACAACACGGGTACATAAATTGGTGGCAGCGGTGGGATCCCAAACAATGCCTCCCATGACGCTTCCATCCGCTATACTATTTGCCTTGGTATTGTTGACCATGCTTTGGGAAACGCTTCCGTAATACATGACAATACCTATGACTTGTCCTATATAACCTGTCGATACCTAAAGACACACCCACACACACACACACACACACACACACACACACACACACACACACACACACACACACACACACACACACACACACACACACACACACACACACACACACACACACACACACACACACACACACACACACACACACACACACATTCCGTGGTTGTTTATAATGAGTGTCAGGTTAAAGACGAGTGTGATTCGAATATAAGAAATTGCTGAATACATTCTGCATTTTTCTTTTGATATTTTGAAATAAACTATTGACTCCATGACATACGAAATCTGCAGTAATATTATATCGGAATACAGTATGTCAGCTGCAGTAATGGTTGCATGTTCAATTCAATTTCAATTCAATTCAAATTCAAAATTCTTTATTGTCATGAACATATACACACTATATATATTGACTTAATTTCTTCCTTGTTACATGGCAATGAGGACTGATACCTACTGGTATATTTTGCCCTCCTATTCTATATAATAACTGTATTAAATTATTAGAAGACTAAATCTAATTTTCTTATATGTTCTATTGTATGCTACATCCTAACACAAAAAAATAAATATAAAACATAATTTACATGGTCATGAAATATTTCTTAATTCTGTATTTATAAGTTGATAATGAGCAATGATGGTCTATAGTTGTTGATACCTCGTTCCATATACGTGTTCCTTTATATCTAAATGTTCGGTGTATCATTGTTGTTTTGCCTTGTGGTACACGAAGGTTACCTCTCTGTCTGGTGGGGTAAGAGTGTATATCCTCACTGGTAGGAAACATGCCTCTCAATGCTATCGGCACCAACCGTTTTACATACTTAAACATCAATTTTGTAACACAGTATGAATAAACTTTAGAAAATGGTAATATTTTGAGTGACTTAAACAATGGGGCAGTGTGATCCCTTGGTCTTGATGATGTAATTATTCTGACAGTTCTCTTTTGCAATATTATAATCTGCTGAACATAACAATCATTTGCAGATCCCCAAACTTCTACACCATAAGTAATATATGGATATATAAAGCTGTTATACAAAGTAATCAAAGAGTTGGCATTTATAAATTTTCTAGCTTTACACAAAATCCCAATACTTTTTGCTATTTTACTTTTTATGTAATTAATATGATGGAACCAAGACAATCTTTCATCAATGACTACACCTAAAAATTTTGTTGATTCTACATGATCTATTTTAACCTGGTCAACATAAACATTGAGATTAGTTTTCACTGTTTTACCTCTAGTTTTGAAAATCATATAATGAGTTTTTGAAGTATTTAATGAAAGTTTATTAGCATAAATCCATCTCATCAACTTCTTCATTTCAGAGTTGATTTTTGTAAACAATTCATCAATATTTGGACCACTAAGAAATAAGTTAGTATCATCAGCGAAAAGTATTGGTACAAGCAACGTCGAAATATTAATAATGTCATTAACATTTATCAAAAATAGTAGTGGTCCCAAAACAGACCCCTGGGGAACACCAGATTTTAATTGTAATAATTTTGATTCAACTTCATTATATAACACATACTGATACCTATTAGTTAAATAACTTTTAATCCAATTACGAGCTGTACCTCGTATGCCATACTGCTCCAATTTTCCTAACAAAATATCATGATTAACAGTATCAAACGCTTTACTTAAATCAAGGAATACTCCTAGCACATAGTCGCCTGCATCCAATGATTCTGAGATTTTGTCTACCAAGGTGATCAAAGCAAGATCAGTCCCATGGCCTTCCCTAAAACCAAATTGATATTTATATAAAATATTGTTCGATGCTATAAATTCAGTTAATCTCTTATGCATTATTTGCTCAAATATTTTAGAGAATATACTTAGTACAGAGACTGGTCGGTAATTATTCATTAGAGTACTGTTACCTACTTTAAATATGGGAATAACTTTAGCAGTTTTTAATTCTTGGGGAAAAACACCTTGTAAAAGAGACTGATTTATAATATGTGTCAGAGCATTTATGAAGACTGGATATGATAATTTAATGACATCAGCTGTTATTCCATCATGTCCTGGACTCTTTCTCTTTAGCGTCTTTATTACGTTAGTGACTTCGTTTGTATCTGACGGATGCAAGAATATAGAATTGATGTTAGGCGCTGACAAATATTCGGAGTAATTTTGATTACAAGGAGGCAATGAATCACAAATTTTCTTTCCAATATTAACAAAATAATAATTGAAAGCGTTAGCAATAATTTCAGAATTTTCTTCTTCTCTATCATTCACTAAAATTTTGTTTGAAATCAGAGTCGATTTCTTCTTTTTATTTATAATTTCATTTATTATATCCCAAGATTTCCTGATGTTACCAATATTGTCATTAAATAGCTTACTATAATGATCACGTTCAGCTAGACGAAGTAACTTTTGAAGATTCCTTTTATAAGTTTTGTAATTCTTTGAAGTTTCAGTAGATGGTCTTTTTAATTGCAATAGGTATAGTTTGTTTTTATTCTTAATTGATTCCTTCATGGCTGAGGTTAACCAAGGCTTCCTATGCTTATAACCCATTTTCATTTTGATTATAGGAAATGCTTCATTATAGCATTTAGAAAAATAACTTTAAAATTTTGAATATGCTTCTTGGCAGTCAGTGGTATCAATAACATTATCCCAATTGACAGTGTTACACATTTCATTACATTTCTTTATACAATCTTCATTGAATATTCGCTTTGTTATTAAATTAACTTCTCTGTTTCTTATATAATTTTTCTTAATACAAAATATGGGAAGGTGGTCTGAAATATCTGCATAAAGAACACTATTAACATAATTATTGTTGTGAACATTGTTACAAAATATATTATCAATAAGTGTGGCAGAGGTACTAGTGATTCTTGTGGGTTTGTTAATAAGGGGTAGGTATGAATAACTTAATAGAGTGTCTATGAAATTTGACGTTGGTTTGTGATTTTTAACTCTAAGCAAATCTATGTTGAAATCTCCCATGATATACATCTCCTTATGTTCATTATTCACAATATTTAAGATATTACTAAAGGACTCTAGAAAGGAATCAACTAGGGCATCCGGAGGCTTATATACAACACCAATTATTACTTTATTACTGTGGTTCTCTGCACTGTCTAGTTCTACAAATAATGATTCAAAACTGCTATTATTAGTTGTTAAATCATTTCTCTCTTTAAAAAGTATATCTTCTTTAATATATAGTGAAACACCTCCGCCTCTCCTGTCTCTCCTGTATGATTCCCTCTGCACATAGCCCCTCATGTTATACAAATTGCTGTTTGTTTCACTTATCCACGTTTCTGTTAAACCAATAACATCAAAATTAATATTCAAATTTTGTACATAAGACATGAAATTGTAAAGATTCTTTGGAACACTGCGAATATTTAAGTGTAGTAAAGCTAAATATTGACATTCACCCAATTCTCTAATTTCTTTATCAAATTTTTCTTCATCAAAATACTTACTTGATATATTGCCAATTTGCATATTACGAAAAAAATTTACATCTGGATCGACATCTAAAAGAAAATTTTCTGTTTCAATATCATTTAAATCAAAAGGATTGAAGGCAAGATCATCTAGTAATATTGAAGTTAATGTGGGTCTAATATTTTCTCGAAGACATGCTATAAATTCTTCATCACTCTCTAACACATTAAAGGGGAAGATACTTGTACTACAGCTCAGACACATCTCTTGACAGCAGCTACTATGCAGCAGTTCTCCACACAGCACACACTGGACACCCTCACCCTCTATGACAGCCTCACATACTCCACAAGTCGTCAACATCTTGTGTTGAAAAGTGTATTATTTCCTGATATATCACCAAACATACAGTAACATTGTTCATCATGTGTACATATAGATAACATATATATGAAATAGTTTTCTTACTTACTAAAATACGTGAATTGAAAATAAAAAAAATAAAAAAATATACAACTAGTTTTAAACATAAAGAAAAACATATTATGTTCATTCTACAATATGTATGTAACCCATGCGCGTTCATGTGGCAAATAATTCCTTTATATTCATAAAGAAAAGAAAACAATAGTGCAAACAAAGCCACAGTATCCCGTTTCCCTAGGTCACTCGTTTTCTTTACTCTCTCTCTCTTCTCTCTCTCTCCCCTCTCTCTCTCTCTTCTCTCTCTCTCTCTCTCTCTCTCTCTCTCTCTCTCTCTCTCTCTCTCTCTCTCTCTCTCTCTCTCTCTCTCTCTCTCTCTCTCTCTCTCTCTCTCTCTCTCTCTCTCTCTCTCTCTCTCTCTCTCTCTCTCTCTCTCTCTCTCAAAGTATGAATTAACAATCACAGACTTTTACTTTCAGCCACTCTCCGATATTATAGCAGTAAGTTCATTGATGTTCCTCACTGGCCTTACTGTATTTTTCAAATCTCTCAGTAAAATGTTGCCATCAGATGACCAACAGTCATGAATCTTTTTACCTTTCTTTGCCTGGCGGGCGCGCCATAGCAAAGTATCTCTCAGTTTGGTCAGATCCTCGTTGATGTAGACTGTCGGGGGGACACTTGGCATCGGCGTATTTGAAGCTCCAGTGGACGTAGGTGGATCAACCCATGGCCTCCCAGGTATCCTGCTTCGCTGCTTCGGGTTCAGTCGTAGCCGATTCACGTACTCTCTGCCGTACTCGATACGTTGCCATACGAACCAGTATAGGCCGAGAGGCTGCTCCTTGTTTGCGTCCCACACGATGAACTCTGTCTATATCCTCCAGCATAACTGGCTGAGAATCACCCATTACGTTGTTGTTGATGAAGTCCAAAGTCAGGTTAACAAGGTTTTCATTTTCCTTTTCTTCAATCCCCTTTATTCTCAGTGTTTATGTTCAGTGTGGAGTGTGTGTGCGAACAACTACGCGTTTGACAGGCACGAAACAATGTTGAATTCCTTTTTGTCTTATTATTCAGTAGTACGTATATACATTTTTTTCTCTTGTGTGAAACCTTAAAAAAAACTTTTCTTGTGAATTTTTTATGTTTTTTTTTAAACATTGCTTGCATATTCAAGGGTAAAAATGAACTACAACTACATATACTCTGGAGACGGAGAGCAAAAAGACCATGCTGCATTATACTCTGTCATGTTTTCCTCTTTCCACCGTGATTCGTCAACAACAAACTCGATGAAATACTCAATAGAATGTGGACATCTAATTAAACTTTTTTATACATGTATCTAACACAGTCATATATAAAAAACAATCGGATTTCTCGTGTCCAGTGGGATTGCCAGCCTGAATAAATCCAAGAATTGCTTCAACTCTCACGATATGGAGCTTGCATAAACTTGGCCCCTCCACCACCATCACCGCTACCACCATCACCGCTACTACCACCACCACCTTCACCACCACTTCCTACATCATTATCACCAGCACAACTACCACAGCAACACACACTCTCTCTCTCTCTCTCTCTCTCTCTCTCTCTCTCTCTCTCTCTCTCTCTCTCTCTCTCTCTCTCTCTCTCTCTCTCTCTCTCTCTCTCTCTCTCTCTCTCTCTCTCTCTCTCTCTCTCTCTCTCTCTCTATCTCTCTGTCACACACACACACGCACACTTCTTCTCCCTCACACACACTGTCTCTCTTACTCGCTCTCACACACACCGTCTGGACGGCTCAGTTGGTTAGGGCGTCCGGCACCATTCTGTGGTCCGGTGTTCGATCCCCGACCCCGCTCATACCCGGGGATTTTTCCACTGAGAAATTCGGGCGGTTACTGTCCCCTTTGAGCAAGGTGATGGGGGTGTGTGGTGTGTGAGGTCCCAGCATTACCCAAAGATCGGTAATAATGAGCTCCAAGCTCGCACCGGGAAGGTGAAACTGGCGATCGCGAGTCTGACTCGCGTGGACAAGACCATGGGTGAATGACACACACACACACACACACACACACACACACACACACACACACACACACACACATACACACACACACACACACAACACACACACACATTCTCTCTCTCTCTCTCTCTCTCTCTCTCTCTCTTTCACACACACACACACTCTTTCTTTCACACACACACACACACACACACACACACACACACACACACACACACACACACACACACACACTTGGGTACTCCGTTGTGTAGTGGCAGTACGCTCGGTTCACAACCGAGAAGTCCCGGGTTCGATCCCCGGGCTGAGCGAAATGGGCGGTCTTCTTAAAACCCGAGCCCCTGTCTACCCAGCAGTGAATGGGTACCGGGTGTTAGCCGGGGGTTTGTGACCCCCCTCCCGGGGTGCTGGCTTCGGCCAACACTAAGCACTAAAGATGAATGATAAAAAAAATGTAGATATGGAGACGGGGCCATACGAGTGTAGCTCAGGGCCCTGTAGAATATACAACTAGATGAATACACACAAACACACATACACACACACACACACACACACACACACACACACACACACACACACACACACACACACACACACACACACACACACACACACACACACACACACACACACACACACACACACACATACATACATACATACATAAGGTCGCCTCAACGTACTTATAGCGCTTATCCCCTTTGATAGTGTCACGTATACCTCCCTCCCTCTCCCTTTACCCTTCCCTTCCTCCCTCCCCCTCCCTTTATCATCCCTTCCCTATCCCCTTATCCTCCCTTCCCCTCTCCTTATCCTCTCTTCCCCTCCCCTAATCCTTCCTTCTTTATCCCCACACTTCTTTCCTCCTTCACTTTTAATTCCCGCTCCGTAATGGTTTAAATTCTCAGAACTAGAGTGGAATTATGTTTTCATTTAGTTTTACATACATTTAAATGTTTGTGATTATGTGGCTACGTTGTGATATAAGCGAAGTTAAGTATTCATGTTGAGTAGAAAATTGAATAATGATGTAAGATTCACCAGTTTGACGAGAAATGTACATTCAAGATAGTTTAGGTAAATTTGTTATAGGTACTTTAGACCTTAACCCCTTAACGCCCAGATCTTTCCTTTGCTATATTAAATCGTCTGTTGTTAGCCATAGAATTACGAAAAGTGACATAATTAATATACCAAATTAGCTAGTGGACAAGGATACTAAACAGATCATATCTATAAAATATTGCTTATATCTATTAAAATTGTCTGATGGTAGTCAAATAACAATGAAAATTTCGTTCTGGACTTCAAGGGGTTAAATGAGGAAATTCTCACATTTTTACCCCCTATTAGGTTCGTGATTCATTGTCCACCACAGATATCGGGAACAGCAAATAGAATGAACAGCACTCATAGCAGACACTCAGGTCGACAGTTTTCCCTTACAACGTTTAAGCACATGAGAACCAGAGCGTAATTTCCATTGGAATTTGGGTACCATTAGACGATTTGTAGTGAATATAAGCATTATTTTATAGATATGACCTATTTAGTATCCTTGTCGACTAACTAATTTGGTATATTAAATAACTTTTCGTGATTTTATGGGTCGACAACATACTTTTTTATAGCCAAGGAAAGATCTGGGCGTGAAGGGGTTAAGCTATTTATGACTTGCCTGCAGGAAAGTGAAATCCCGTCAGTCATCATTGCAAGGTGAGGCCACAACAGCGTGGTTCATGCCCTACACGTGTGCTGCATACCGTGTGTTACAGTTGGTTGCGTGTCTGCCAAACAAGCACAGCGCCAAGGCCATACCAGACCATCATGAGCAGACCACGTGCTCTCACAATGACTTTTTGAAATTCAGCGAGTGTATTACGTAGTTTTGTTTTTAAGTGTTCATGTTAGTCTAATAATACCTAACTCTCATCATAATGTAGTTTCCTCAAATATCTTGTTCATTCATTCTGGTCATTTACATAATGTACACAGGACAAGCAAACACAGTCTCGTGAAATTGCGTTCTGTCCAGGTTTCTTGATATATCTATAGACATATTCAAAGAGAACATGAAATAATTATTCATAGTATTGAAAAAAACCACCATGATGCAGTTGTTTTGTATTATTTTACATAGATATTGTAAGTACAAGTAAACTAAACAGGTTGGACGTATACCCAACTATATTTGGAGGAATAAGAATAGTTTTCCTGTCTACCGAGTAAACACACACACACACACACACACACACTTAACCAGAAAGTCAAGACATTGTATAGGTTATGTTTAATAGTATCCTCGTATTCAGCATAGTACCAGACAAGGTATATAGAGTTTACGCTATAGACCTTGTATACTTATCTTTTAAGGGAAATTTGGGGATAAATGTAACCAGGCTTGTAGCTCAAAGAACCGGACTATTGGACTAAAGGACTATTGGTTTGATAACTGGTCTGTATTCTGGGACTGAGAGTGCTGTGAAGTGTGGGACAGGTGTATCCAGCTTCTTTCCTGTGAATACAGGAGTGAGGCAAGGGTGCGTCCTTGCCCCATCACTTTTCAACGCTTGTATGGACTGGGTATTGGACAAGGTTGTAGATCAAAGTGATTGTGGAGCATCCGTCGGCAACACCAAGATCACTGATCTTGTTTTTGCCGATGATGCAGTAATCTTTGCTGAGTCGCTGGAGGTCCTGGTGATGGCTCTCGAGGCGCTGCACGAGGAGGCAAAGCCTTTGGGACTTGAGGTCTCCTGGCTCAAGACCAAGGTCCAGGTATTTGGAGACTTACTAGATGAAGCAGTACAGTCTGTTCATGCGTGTGGCGAGGACATTGAGATCTTGGAAAGTTTTACATACCTTGGTAGCGCAGTCCATAATGACGGCGGGTCACGTCAAGAAGTCTTACGACGGATTGGCATAGCCCACGGTGTTATGGACTCGCTCAGCGGGAGTATTTGGCGTTGTCGGTACCTGTGCAGGAGGACAAAGATCCGGATCTTCAAGTCGCTTGTGATCCCTGTCTTACTCTATGGTTGTGAGACATGGACACTAAATAGTGACTTGAAGAGACGAATCAATGCCTTTGGTAATAAGTGTCTTCGCAGAATCATGGGGTATCGCTGGGATGATTACGTGTCAAATCAGCGATTGCACCGTGAGACTGAATCGAGGCCTATTACCTGCATAGTCCGTCAGCGCCAACTTCGGCTATATGGACATGTGGCACGCTACCCTGAAACCGATCCTTCCCATCGGGTTGTATCTGTAAGAGACAATCCGGCGTGGAGGAGGCCAAGGGGGAGCCCACAAAGCTCGTGGCTGGGGCAAGTTGATGTTTCTTGTCGAGAGCTGCTTGGTATGGGAAAGGAGCCTGCATGGGGACTCGCGCGTGGTGACCCCCGGGAGTGGCGTCGTAGGGTGGGCGAGGCGACGCGCCCCCCGGCGTATGCCTCCAATGATTGATTGATTGATTGTAGCTCAAAAACATATATTTCCGCATATTAAGAATCTTGCAAACTTAACTGCAACACCATTTTATAAATCAATAGTTCAATGTGTCAAAATAACAAAGCAACGTAAATATTCCTAAAACTACTGATTAATTAATTAATTGATTAATTAATCCCTAGCTACCTTAACATCCCTAAAAGTATGACTTGAAAATTTCCTGGGCACATTGATATTTATAGAATTATTACTAGAAATGCCTAGCTATAGTAATATCCCTGAACTCTTAATTAAGAAATCACTAGCGAGGTAAATCTTCCCTAGAATTCCTTGATTCTTATTTCCATCACAATACAAGTCACATAAGTCACATAAGTCACACAAGAGAGTTTCCTCGCGGAACAAGGCAGCCCGTGGCGGTGGTGACCCCTCCGTGCCCGAGGAAGGCACGGAGAGGTGCCTCAAGGTGCTGGTGTTGGAGCAGCCACGGGCACCGAGCGAGGCACACGCTGGCCCCTCGGGAGGCCACAACATGAGTCATGGCTGGATTTCATGACCTGCTGGTGTGCCGCGCCGGTACTGATTGCCCGGTGGACGGCGGCGGGGGGCAGGACCAGGACTCCCTGGGGCAGGCTGCCTTGCCCGTCGTCAATCACTACCTCCGTCAACACGTCAGAGGCCTCACCGTCGGACTCGTCGCCGTCGTCGTCGTCGGAGTCGTCGCCGGCGAGGCCCTTGACTAGCACCATTAGGAGGAGGCCCTGGAGGCACCACCACCAGTAGTGCAGGTTTGCCGCGTCGAGGAGGTGGGACAGGCCGAGGGCATCCGTCACCAGCTGCACCTGCAGGTCGAAGAGGACGTGCAGGGCTTGGCGGGAACTGCTTGCTCCACCCTGCCCCTCCTCGTGCTGTGCCGCCTGCTGCCGGAGCACTCCAAGTCCCTGTGCGGGGCGTGGTACGCAGTGCACTTCACGTGGAGCGACGACCTGGCCCGCCAAGCCCTGCACGTCCTCTTCGACCTCTTCGGTGGTGGTGGTGGTGGTACCCGTAGACCAAGGTGGCCACGTCACCGGCCAGCACCACCACCACCACCACCACCTTCAGGATATACATCACAATCTTCACTTTGCTATAGCTTGTCATGGAGACTCGCTTTTCTTGCCACTGACAGTTCTGCCAAACATGTGAACAGCGTTATGAATGTTGGTAGAAAGAACCCTGGTAATAGATACACCATACGCAATGTATCGCTGAAAAGATCAGAAGGTGAAATAGATCTTGGAGTGAGGGTGAGCCCAGACCTCCGACCTAGGAAACAATGTATTGAAGCTAGAAATAGAACTAATAGAGTGTTAGGATTCATTACCAGAAGTGTTAAAAGTAGAAGTGCGGACGTTATTCTAAAGCTTTATCTGGCTCAGTCAGACCTCACCTAGACTATGCGGTTCAGTTTTGGTCTCCATATTACAGGATGGATATAGTGTTGTTAGAATCAGTACCGAGAAAGGATTACCAAAATGATACAAGGGATGCGTAACTTTAGTTATGAGAAGAGATTGAAGTTATTAAAGTTACACTCACTCGAGAGACGCAGAGTAAGGGGCGATCTGATGGAAGTTTTTAAGTGGATAAAGGGATTTAATAAAGGAGAGGTAGGAAAAGTTCTTACGGCTTTTAACCAGGGTAGAACAAGAAGTAATGGATTCATGCTGGAAGGGCGTAGATTTAGGAAGGAAATACGGAAAAACTGGTTCACAAATAGGGTGGTGAATGAGTGGAATGGACTCAGTAGACAGGTAGCTAGTGCGGAGTCATTGGGGAGCTTTAAAGAGGGGCTGGACAGGTTCATGGATGGGGATGGAAGGTGGGTGTAGGTAGTGTTAGGTGACAGGAACCTAATATGTAAATGTGTAGGCCTCGCGGCCTCTTGTAGCTTCCTTATTTTCTTATGTTCTTATGTTCTTACATGCAAGATCGCGACGGGGATAACCAGCTTGGAGTTAATTTTCGGGATCAACATTTCCTTATAAGGCTAACTCCAGCCTCATGTGTGTTCCTATCTAACTCTCACCCCTTTTTCCAAGCTCATGGTCGTGGGGGGCTTAGGGACGGAAGGCCTGATACTCGATGCTGGGACGGTGATCCTTATGGTCACCTCCCTGTTGACAGAAAGAAAATGATATTCCCACCTCTACACATTAAACTGGGTCTCATGAAGCAATTTGTTAAGGCATTGCCAACAGAAGGCGACTGTTTCAAGTACCTTATTTTGGCATTTCCTTTCCTGTCAATTTAAAAAATCAAGACCGGCGTGTTTGATGGTCCACAGATTCGGCAGCTCATCAAAGATGAACATTTCATCGGGACAATGTCAGAACTCGAAAAGAATGCTTGGTTATCATTCAAAAACCTTGTCAAGAACTTTCTTGGAAATACACGAGCAAATAATTACACCGAAATTGTCCAGAAACTATTGGAGAGCTACAAAACGCTCGGTTGCAACATGAGCATCAAGGCGCATTTTCTGCATAGCCATCTTGCTAACTTCCCGGAAAACCTTGGTGACGTCAGTGATGAGCAAGGTGAATGACTCCACCAAGATTTGAAGGTCATGGAGGAACGGTATCAGGGTAGATGGGATGTAAATATGATGGCTGACTATTGTTGGAGCATCAAGCGAGATTTTCCACAGATTGAACACTCCAAGAAAAGCAATAAGCGTAATTTTTTACCTTAACTACTTGCACACAATTTGACTTGCAGTAACAATATCCTTTTATGAACAAAATAATTTTGTATAAACACTACAGTCAAACCATTTTTTTTTTCCATTGAATGTACATTTTTAAAACATTTTATAAAATAAGCAAATTTGTTAGATGCGGTATTTATATGGTTCTTGAGACCAAGCGAGGGTATCATGTAGCTCAAAAAGTTGATGTGACAGCGGAAAACTTGGGTCATTTTTGGAATCAGAGGCCGAAAGTTAGTCAAAAACAAGGGTCAGATCTAACTCAACGAAAATTGTATTCCAAAGTTAAATCTATAGACCTTGGTACCAGGAGATCCCGAGACGCAGGAGATCATCCGATCACCACCTCTCATAAGATACTGTGCCTTATTTGCTTGGGGGTGAGACCGGTGGGTGTCTGGGGGGCAGTTGTCAGAAAATTGCCCCAGTATATTGCCTCTGGTCTGTCCCTAATAGTGATTTATGGGTGGTAAAGGAGTCGTCAGGTGGTGGGCTGGTCAGTGGACGGCCATGCTAACTGACGGGCTCTGATTAATGGTGATTTATGTCATGTTATATAATTTAAGGGTTTAATACGGATTTATGAGCATGAGCGCGCAAACACACACACACACACACACACACACACACACACACACACACACACACACACACACACACACACACACACACACACACACACACACACACACACACACACACACACACACACACACACACACACACACACACACACACACACACACACACACACACACACACACACACAATAAATAGATAAATATAATAAATAAGTGAATAAGTCGATAGGGGGCTCTAATAGGAGGCTAGATCATTTCATGGGTGGGGATGAGAGGTGGATGTAGGTAGTGTTAAGTATCATGAGCTACCTCGTGTAGGTCTCATGACCACTTGTATCATCCACGTTTTCTTATGCTCTTATGTTCTTATGAATAAATCAGCAGCAACTGTTAAGAATCATGAGACCAAACCAGAAAGTTATCTGTAAAGTAATGTACTAGAGTCGTGTACGTACATATAGATAACATAATGACAGGCTACATCAAGACCCTTCAGCATCAAGACGTGAAGATTCTTACTAACACTATCAATTAATAAGATAAGATAAAATATTATCGTACTGTCTGCTTTATAGGGTCTGGCAGAACGAGAACATTTTTATAAAAAAAATTTTTTTGCTCTTTACCAGACCCTTATGTTGTAGAAAAAAATAGATATGGAACAGATTTGGTGCTGATTTTACGTACAAGCCCATTAAAGAAGTACTCGAGATAGTACAATACCATACCAGCAGTGAGTAAAAATTCATGCAGAGCGGATGATAAGTTGCCCATCTAAATATCTGTTACAAGGGATTAACCACACAGAGATAATAATATAACTTACCACAAAATTTGATTAACCCCTTGAGACCCAGAACGTAATTTCCTTTGTATTTTGGCTACTATTAGACGATTTTAAATTAATATTAGCAATGTTTTATAGATATGACCTAGTTTAATACCCTTGTCCACTAGATAATTTGGTATATTAAGTAACTTTTTTGTAATTGTATGGCTAACAACAGACGATTTTATACAGCAAAGGAATTATCTGGGTGTGAAGGGATTAAGCTGACCGCATGACATGTATTTAAGTAATTATCCACAACTAACAAGGTACAAACAGTAAGCAAAGTGACGGAATAACACTAAAACTTACACGAAAAACTTATTGCATCATTACGTTCTTTGTAAAGCGGTCTATAAAAAGCTGCATAAGAATGGAGTAAAAGAAAGGGGCTGAAATATAACACTTAACGCACGCATGAGACCCTTAACATTTGCAGTGATTCTGAATATCACAAAGCACCAGCAATGACCTATCTTATCTCTTCCTCACAATATCTTTATATATTTGAATTAAAATTATTGGAATGGACTCAGTAGACACGTAGTTAGTGCGGAGTCATTAAGGAGCTTTAAAAGGAGGCCATATAATTTAATGGATGAGGATGAAAAGTGGATGTACTGTAGGTAGTGTTAAGTAACAGAAACTACCTCATGTAGGTCTCGCGGCCTCTTGTAGCTTCCTTATTTTCTTATGTTCTTATTTCGTATTGATGAGTATAGTGTGAGAACTTCCTTATTTACCTTACCCATAAAATACATTCTTGAAGTTCTTAGCGCATTGCTTTGTATATA
>JACEEZ010016727.1:90000-95000 GCA_016584305.1 Chionoecetes opilio
GCCGGGATTCGAAGTAGTGGCCTGTGGGTTGGTAACATACACCTTCCTACGACTTAAATATTTTCAAGAGAGGAGTGACAAGACACATCCGAAACTAAATTGGCCCAGCCCTCTTTCTACATTCTCTTACTGTCTACTTTATAGGGACTGGCAACTTAGCGGGCTTTTTGTTACCTCTTTTTGTTATGCCCTTGGCCAGTCCTTTGTGATGTAAAAATAAGGTAACAGGCTGACCGTTGTTTCAATATGTACACTGCCCGTTGATAAAATGCAAAGGTTAAGGACGAGACAAAGTATTATGTAACAGTTCACACACAAAAATAGCTGCTCCGTCGAGTTGTGTTCATGATATAGGAGACAGACATGATGCGTAATTACAGGGAACAATGGTTAGTTACCCTGAGCTTGTAATTGTCACTCAAGTACTTCTAAGTATGGCAAGAGAACTACAGAGATTGTTTATGGCAGTTTACCAAAATTTCTACAATCTTTTCCCTGCATTCTTCAAAAGAACTGATACTTGTAATTTATTCTGTTGGCTTACTTTTTGTTTTCTCCAGAATTCGTTGATTTACTGCAATATTAATCAATTCAAGTGATACAAATAAAATATATATTTAAGGTTATTTTTTATGAAAGCTGTTGTAAAAAAATAGATTCTATTTGCTTTCGTTTCATTTTTTTAAATAATTCTCGAGCTCCATTCCACAATCATATCAAAGAACATTCTTCTTTTTCAATTATTTTTTTCTCTATGACCTTACATCAACCCTCAGGAACATACTGACTTGGATCGCGACACTGGTTTGGTGAAACATTGTGTAATGCTTTAACTTTGGGGAGGCGGTGGCCGAGTGGTTAGCGTCTTGGAGTGGTGAGCTCGATGTCCCGAGTTTGAATCCTGCCAGGGGCAACTCTTTCGACCATCTTTAACGCGTTGGCCGGAGGATTAGAACCAGGTAGTGGTGAACACAAGATCCCGAGTTCAAGTCCCGCCAGGAGCAACTGTTTCTTCCATCGATGAGTGGACGAAGATATCCACATGCTGCCCATCAACCTCACCCTCGACTGCGACTGCGAGTGCGGCGGAAGACACCAGATGGCAGCTTGAACCTCAAACCATCACAGGTGTCACTATAAATTATCCAGCCTGCGCCATCACGGGCGAGGGCCAACCATCACAGCCCTCTAGAATGTGCAGGGCCAACCACCTTAGCCCTCAAGGAAAAAAAAATAGATAAACCTAAGAAGGGAAGATAATAGCCTACAGGCGCTATAGGCTCCAACGTAAAAAGAAAAAAACTATATCCAATCTGGCTAACTCCTGGAGGAAGGTTTACCTGTGAGGCACTTGTTAAGATTTCTGGCATATGGAAATATATCTGACTATCCTTAATGACCCTTTTTGATAAGACGAGGAGTATCCAAACGTGCTATTTAGATCGTCTCTTAATTTTTTTTAGCTGCGATAAACATTGAACCAAAATTAAATTTGTATCTTGGCTTATCCTCAAAATACAAGGTAGTACATATGTGGGATGCCTTGCCATGTATCATTGCTGAGAGAAGGAAAGGATCATCATTGAGACAACCTTGAAACGAGGTCACCACTCCGCAGTGAAGCACAACAAGGATGAGGCTCCAGTATTGATAGACTCACAAATAATATATCAATATTAATGGTATTACTATTAATAGTAAGGTGAGCGTGGTAGGAACTTTATCCGCGCCTCTCTTGACAATATTGACTGCCGCTCTCTGGGTCAAGACAGGATTAACAGTGCAGAATAACCGAGCCTCAATAGATAGTGAATTTTAGATAACGTAACAACAACAAGAACGACAACATTTATATTAACTGTAGTCGGTATCGAAATGATAATAATAATGATGATAACGGCAAGAACAACAACAGCCATTACGTTTACCATTATTACTACAACTACAACTACTGCTACGACTACTACTACTACTACTACTACTCATGGGCGTAGTTAGGCTTGGGCATTGGGGACTATAGCCCCCAATGTTTCATGAATAGCCCCGGATCTCAAAAAAACTTTTTTTTCTTCTTTTTTACAAAAACAAGATAAGCTCTGACTGATGGCAACACAAAATTATAGTAAGAAACAATGAAATTTTATTTGATGTTACTTGGTGTATGCTAATGGCATCCTTTTTATGAGCAGGACAAGAGAGGTAGGAGAGAACAGGAGGATAGAACAAAGGAGATGAGGAGTGCGACAGATAAATGAGACACCAAAAGACCTTCTGGAGAGGTGAAGAAGATAATATCAGATGGATAAGACAGAGCTAATATAGTTTTGTCACCGCTCAAAAAGAACCCTAAATTTGTCACACAATAGAAGCAGAAGTTATTAGACCAGGGTTGGTCAGATTTCACTATCTAACAAAGCATTGGCAATGTACAATCTATATGACTGCTTCATCACGCCAAAGCTCTCTTTTTCTTTTGATTTTACTCCTGCTGATGAAAATAAAGATAAAAACAAAGTCGAGACCCAACTCAGATTGTCTTGATTTTATTTTCATTTATGTTGCGAAAGTTATCTAAGCAAATGACCGGAAACTTTTGGTAGAGCACAGTGTCTCACATCTTATAATCAATATACTCAAAAATAAATAGAAAATTATCCAGTAAAAATCTAAAGATCTCTAGGCTGGAGTAAGCCCCCAATGTTTCAAGATCCTAAATACGCCCCTGGTAGTGGTGGTAGTAGTAGTAGGAGTAGTAGTAGTAGTAGTAGTAGTAGTAGTAGTAGTAGTAGTAGTAGTAGTAGTAGTAGTAGTAGTAGTAGCAGTAGTAGTAGACTAGTAGTAGTTGTTGTTGTTTTAGCAGTCAATGTTGTTGTCGTTATTCTATCAGTAGTATTTCCAGTGCCAGTAGTAGTACCAATAGTAGAAGCAACAGCAGCTACTGTGAGGCAGAGGTAGCAGTACTAGATGCAGCGGCAGCAGGATCATTAGTGATGTTATGGCGGTGTTATGCGAGATCCCTGTTGAGTTGGTCTTCTGCGCATGCGCGGCGCCGCGTCAACACGGCAGCAGTGACCGTTAAGTTAGGTAAAGGTCAGGTTAGGTTAGATTAATAAGCTTTTAGCTGTTTCTGTATACTTAACCTAACCTAATACGGTCAGCAGGGACCGTTAGGTTAGGTAAAGGTTAGGTTAGGTTAGGCTAATAAACTTTTACCTGTGTTTCTCTATACCTGACCTGACCTAACCTGGCCTTTTACCTGTGTTTCTGTATACATTACCTAACCTGACCTTTACCTAAACTTGCGGTCACTGCTGCTGTGTTGAAACGCCGCCGTGCATAAGCAGAAGGCCAACTGAACAGGGATCTCGCAACTCAAGGATTTCGCATAACAGCAGCAGTGATCGGGGGAGGTCAGAGGGGAGCCTCGAGTTAGGAAGTGTGTCAGGTCAGGTTCCAAGATGTGTTAGATCCGAGCTGGTTTACTGATTTTTCGCTTGCATGCTGGGCGAGCCGTGATCACTCGCATCATCGTGAAGACTCACCCCGTCTTGATGCCTTCCTCAAAACATTGCAAACCTTCACGCGAGCTTCGCCGCGCCCTGAAGGGGGCGATGGCCATGGCGCGGGACCGCGGCTACGTGATGAGTGGCGACAACCCGCTGCTCACGCCACCGCCTCGGGACTCCAAGACTTTCTTCCGCTCCTTCCCGGCCTACTTCGACATGACCGACCGCCTTGGGCAGCAGGTCATCCGCTTCGAGTTTTGGAACAAGCCGTTGAGCCAGCTGCCGGGGCGCGAGGGCCAGGTGGTCGCCAAGCGCGTCCGCCGCGCTGCCCGACGCACCGGCGTGCCCTTTACCAGGCTGCTGCTGGTGCTGCTGGTGCCGCAGCACACCCACCGCCAGGAGCGGCAGTAACGGCGCGCCTTGAAGACGCTTGGCGCACACCTGGAGGTGTTCCAACACCAATTCTTCTCCAGGGCGAACGAGCTGCCCTCCTCGCCGCCTTGGGAACTGCTGGCGGACCGCATGCTGGTGGAGCGCTACCAGGACGTGTACGGACACGTGGGCGATTTGCCCAAGATTAACGCCGACAACTTCTGGTGCCGCTACCTGGGCAGCGCGTACGAGGACATTTGCTTCTTTCGGCGCCAGTAGGCCACGACGGCTCCATCCAGCTGGTGGTTGCCCTCCCGTCGCGCTGTGACGACCACTCCGGGGAGGCCGGAGCGGCACGTTGCCAGTGGCGTGACGCCAGAACCAAGTATCAATATTTTTTTGGGAAGGCCATTAGAGAGAACCCTGACTACTATTGAGGCGGTTGTTAAGTGACGGGACAACTGTGCAAGCCCTCGGTGGTGTTGCTTGAGGATCAACATTGAGTCGCTTCATGAAGGCTTTGTGGCGGAGGTCGTCTTTATACATTTCTATGTAACGCTGTTCTATTATATTATGTGAATACCACTTATTCTGACACTAAGTAACATATATAGGCTATGCATGACATCATCTCAATACATGCATGTAGTATTACCTCGCATCAACGTCTTTCTTCCCTCCTTTTTGGGCACAATAGGCCCACATGTACGTAGCTATATTTACGCATATATATATTTACATATATAACTACCTATTGCTTATATTACATATATATTACAGTAATTGTATTTCACACAGACACTCACAACCATATATATATGTAATATATATATATATATATATATATATATTATATATATATATATATTATATATATATATATATATATATATATATATATATATTATATATATATATATATAAAATACTAGCCGCAAAGCCGCCCTCCGGGCGGACTTTTTGGCTAGCTCCTGCGGAGGGCTATTGGTGGGCCTTCGGCCCACCACCTGTGATGAGCTCATCCTCAGGGGTGAAAACACACTGGCCCTAACTAAAAACTACTTCCATGCAAATGGTTTGATGTTGAACACTAAAAAGACCCAGTGTATGTTTGTGGGAAGC
>JACEEZ010016727.1:97500-100000 GCA_016584305.1 Chionoecetes opilio
GTTCTTATGTTCTAAACCGTTGTATATTTATCTTACTCATATATATTTATCCCTACGACCCACCAGGTTTATGTAATACTAGCCGCAAAGCCGCCCTCCGGGCGGACTTTTTGGCTAGCTCCTGCGGAGGGCTATTGGTGGTGGGCCTTCGGCCCACCACCTGTATCACGGACTCTCCAGATAGCCCCTTCTAACTTTCCTGAAATCATGGATGTAGAAATGTATATATTCCCCCCACCCATTCACTCACCCATTACCCATCACCCCCCACCCATTCACTCACCCATTACCCATCATCACCCGCCACCCATTCACTCACCGATTACCCATCACCACACACCCATTCACTCACCCATTACCCATCACCCCCCACCTATTCCCTCACCCATCACCCATCACCCCCAACCCATCACCCCCCACCCATTCACTCACCCATCACCCCACACCCATTACCCATCACCCCACCCATTCACTCACCCATTACCCATCACCCTACTCTGGGGTAATCAAACCTAATCAAGGTTTCCTCAATTCTCGCAACCCACTTTTTGTTCACAATTCTCGCTAATAGGCTGCTAAAAAAAAAAAAAAAAAAGGGATCGGATCATCTCATAATTGGGCTTAAAACCTTCCCCTGGTCAACCCGGTTCCAAAAATGTGCCATATGAGGTGATTGCGCCACGGGGGGCGGAACCTATACCAGACACACACACACACACACACAGACAGACAGACAGACAGACAGACAGACACACTTTCGCTTATATTTACCATTACCCATTACCCCCCCACCTATTCCCTCACCCATCACCCATCACCCCCAACCCATCACCCCCCACCCATTCACTCACCCATCACCCCACACCCATTACCCATCACCCCACCCATTCACTCACCCATTACCCATCACCCTACATCAAGGTTTCCTCAATTCTCGCAACCCACTTTTTTTTTCACAATTATCGCTAATAGGCTGCTAAAAAAAAAGAAGAAAAAAAGTGATCGAATCACTCATAAGTGGGCTTAAAACCTTCCCCTGGTCAACCCGGTTCCAAAAATGTGCCATATGAGGTGATTGCGCCACGGGGGGCGGAACCTATACCACACACACACACACACACACACACACACACACAGACAGACAGACACACTTTCGCTTATATTATTATAGATAAAAACACCAAAAACTTGCGCCTTGCGCCTATGACAAGCTGCAGGACAACTCAAGGAATAGAAGAAATTTTTTTTTACTGAAAATATTACCGAAACAAGGAGTAAGACTTTAAAGGTATTTGTGATTATTGGAAAAATATGAGTGATGGCGGGTAAAGGGGGGAGGGTTGAGGCATCTAAAAAAAACGAACTAAAATCGAAGATTGCGCCCCCCAATGGTATTAAGCGGGATTTGTAATTTAATTTGCATGGCCAGTCCTTTGTGATGTAAAAATAAAGACGATTGAAGAAATCCGTGGAACACCCCTATTGAGGGGGACAAGTATAGCGTGTACATTATCTCATTCTATCCGATTTTAAATAATCGTTCAGACCCAATTTGGGTTGCCTAATTATGTTAAATGAATTCAAAACATTAAAATCCACCAAAATAATTGATTTCAGGCCTTATTTCTGTAAAAACACGACTTTTTAAAGAATCGCGCGATCCATTTTTTTTTCCTCAACAGGTAGCATGTTATTGATACTCACAAAAGGACGCTCCAATGTACAAAACACTCGTCTGGCCTCTGTGAGACCTGTCGGCAAAGTTATGATGAGCGATTGTACTTCGTGTCACATGGATCTGTCGCGTGATAGATCTAGAGTACGATGCTTAATCTGAGACCGACTAAAGGACGCTGCTCGCGTATATGAGTAAAAGAACCGATGCTTGTGATGGAGCCCAACCCTTATGTTTGAGCCAGAGTACGAGTGGATGAACAGTGTTTAGCGGAAGCCTCTGAGGTTTCAACCTAACCAACAAAACAACCTCTTCTAAAACAACACACCAATCTACTGACCACACCAAACAACTACATAACACACACACACACACAACACTACTACACACACACACCACACACACAACACAAACACTACTACACACACACAAACACTACTACAACACACTACTACACACACACAAAGCACTACTACACACACACACAAGCACACTACACACACACACAAGCACTACTACACACACACACAACAACACACACACACAACACTACGTACTAAGCACACACACAACTACGTACTACGCACACACACAAGACACTACTACGCACACACCACACAACACTACTACACACACACAAACATTACTACACACACACAAAACACACACACACACACAACACACACACACACAACACTACTACACATACCACCCCACACACCAAACACTACTACGCACACACACAAACACAAACACTACTACACACCACAACAAAACACTACTACACACACACACAAACACTACTACACACACACACACACACAA
>JACEEZ010016727.1:105000-162500 GCA_016584305.1 Chionoecetes opilio
CACACACACACACACACACACACACACACACACACACAGGGTACTCCGTGGTGTAGGGGAAGCACAGTTCAGTTCACAACCGAGAAGTCCCGGGTTCGATCCCCGGGCGGAGCGAAAACAGATGGGTTGTTTCCTTAAAACCCGAGCCCCTGCCCACCCAACAGTGAATGGGTACCGGGTGTTAGCCGGGGTTTGTGACCCGCCTCCCGGGGTGCTGGCTTCGGCCAACACAAAGCACTAAGGATGAATTATAAAAATGTTGATATGGAGACGGGGCCATACGAGCATTGCTCTGGCCCTTTAAAATACAACTAGATGAATACACACACACAAACAAACACACACACAACACACACAGCTCTCTCGTTTGTGATGGAACAATAATTCAAATTTCAGTACAAACAACAAAGTCAACATGGGAGAATGTGCACCGAGTATTGTCTTCAAATTTCAGTACAAACAACAAAGTCAACGTGGGAGAATGTGCACCGAGTATTGTTTGGATAAAAAAAAATGAAAACAATGCTGGAGCGCGTATATCTTTCCGCTTTACCGGCTCACCCTGGAATCCCCCTTTACTTCCCTGCCTGGTTCCCTCTGCCTCCCCTACCAAACACCTTCTACCCCCTGCCACACACGCATCATCCTTGAACCCGCCTCCATCCCTCCCTGCTTCTGGGCTTGCTTGAATTCATCGTGGACTAAGTTCCTTCTTGTCCGTACATATCCCATGGTTGTCTAAGTCTAGGGAAAGATTACTGATGCTATTTTTGTAATAGTAGTGAAAGTAGTAGTAGTAGTAGTAGTAGTAGTAGTAGTAGTAGTAGTAGTAGTAGTAGTAGTAGTAGTAGTAGTAGTAGTTGTTGTCGTTGTAGTAGTAGTAGTTGTAGTAGTAGTAGTAGTAGTAGAAGAAGTAGTAGTAGTAGTAGTAGTAGTAGTAGTAGTAGTAGTAGTAGTAGTAGTAGTAGTAGTAGTAGTATAGTAGTAGTATAGTAGTAGTAGTAGTAGTAGTAGTAGTAGTAGTAGTAGTAGTAGTAGTATAAAAGTAGTAGTAGTAAAAGTAGTAGTAGTAGTATTCCTGACCGCCTTGGAGACACGCCCAACATTCTTGACCTTTTCCTAACTACTAACCCTTCTGCTTACTGTGTGAAACTATTCTCTCCGTTGGATTCCTACGATCACAATCTTATTTCTGTAACCTATCCTATCGCTCCGGTGCCGCCTCGGGACCCACCTAAGCGGAGGTGCTTCTGGCATTTCAACTCAGCTAAGTGGGAAAACCTAAGGCAGTACTACTCAGATTTTCCATGGAATGATTACTGCTTCCATGTCAGAAACCCATCTCTTTGTGCAGAGCGTATAACTGAGGTCATAGTCTCTGGCATGGAGGTGTACATTCCACACACTTTCTCTAATCCTAAAGCCCGTCAACCTTGGTTTAACTGCTTGTACTCATGCTGTCCGAGATAGAGAGGCGGCTCACAGACGGTACCGTAACCACCCATCTC
The DNA here is from genome assembly GCA_016584305.1 of Chionoecetes opilio. NCBI lineage: Eukaryota > Metazoa > Arthropoda > Malacostraca > Decapoda > Majidae > Chionoecetes > Chionoecetes opilio. The sequence continues at coordinate 106,509 of JACEEZ010016727.1, forward strand.
CTGAAACTCATGCCCATTATATTTCTGCCCGTAATCATGCCAAATCTTTACTTCAACTTACCAAAAACTCCTTCATTCATAGAAAATATCAAAATCTTTCTGTTTCAAATTCCTCTCGTGACTTCTGGGATCTATCTAATAACATCTCTAACAATTTTTCTTCTTCATCTTTCCCTCCAATGCTTCACCCAGATGGCTCCACAGCTGTCTCATCTATTTCTAAAGCTGAACTCTTCGCTCAAACTTTTGCTGAAAATTCCACTCTTGTTGATGAAGAGCTTGTTCCTCCTTCTCCTCCACCCTCTGACTATATTATGCCTGCTATTAAGATCCTTCGTAATGATGTTTTCTTTGCCCTTTCTGGCCTAGATCCTCGGAAGGCTTACGGACCTGACTGAGTCCCTCCTATTGTTCTCAAAAACTGTGCTTCTGTGCTTGCACCTTGCCTAGTCAAACTTTTCCGTCCTTGTCTATCTACTTCCACCTTTCCTTCTTGCTGGAAGTTTGCTCACATCCAATCTGTTCCTAAGAAGGGTGACCGTTCTAATCCTTCAAACTACCGTCCTATAGCTTTGACTTCCTGCCTTTCTAAAGTTTTTGAATCTATACTTAATAAGAAGATTCTTAATCATCTATCTGCTCACAATCTTCTATCTGATCGTCAGAACGGTTTCCGTAAAGGGTGATCTACTGGCGATCTTCTAGCTTTCCCAACTGAATCTTGGTCATTCTCCTTTAGGGGTTTCGGTGAAACTTTTGCTGTTGCCCTTGACATTTCAAAAGCTTTTGATAGAGTCTGGCACAAATCTTTAATTTCCAAACTACCCTCATTCGGTTTCTAACCTTCTCTCTGTACCTTCATCTTAAGTTTCCTTTCAAACCGTTCTATTGCAGCTACTGTAGACGGACACTGTTCTTCTCCTAAATCTATCAATAGTGGTGTTCCCCAGGGTTCTGTCCTATCATCCACTCTCTTTATATTATTCATTAATGATCATCTAAGTCTAACTCAAAGCCCTATCCACTCCTACGCTAATGATTCTACCCTGCATTTTTCAACGTCGTTGAAAAATGCACAACGGACGTAGACGTCCAACTCAACAGGAACTAAGTGATTCACGGAGAGGTGCCACCGAGCGCCTAACTTCTGATCTTTCTATAATTTCTGATTGGGGCAAAGCAAACCTTGTTTTATTCAATGCCTCAAAAACCCAATTTCTTCACCTATCTATTCGACAAAACCTACCAGATAACTATCCCCTCTTCTTCAATGACACTCAACTATCTCCTTCTTCTACAATGAACATTCTTGGACTAGCCTTTACTAAAAATCTGAACTGGAAATCTCACATCTCATCTCTTGCTAAAACAGCTTCTAAGAAGTTAGGTGTGGCGTCTGCGTCCTTTTTTTTCTCCCTCCCAGTTGCTTGTTCTCTGCAGGGGCCTTATCCGCCCATGTCTCAAATGTTTGGGGAGGATCCACTCATACAGCTCTCCTAAACAGGGTTAAGTCAAAAGCTTTTCGTCTCATCAACTCCCCTCCTCTGACTGACTGTCTTCAATCTTTAAATCACTGACGCAATGTTGCTTCTCTTGCTATCTTCTACCGTTATTTTCATGCTCACTGCTCTTCTGAACTTGCTAACTGCATGCCTCCCGCCCTCCCGCGGCCCTGCTGCACAAGACTTTCTACTCATTCTCATCCCTATTCTGTCCATCTTCCTAATGCAAGAGTCAATCAGTATTTATACTCTTTCATCCCTTTCACTGGTAAACTCTAGAACTCTCTTCTTGTTTCTATTTTTCCACCTTCCTATGACTTAAATCTTTTCACGAGAAGAGTAACAAGACATCCTCCTGAACTAAATTGGCCCAGCCCCCTTTTTTTATTCTCTTACTGTCTTCTTTATAGGGACTGGCAACTAAGCGAGCTTTGCGTTACCTCTTTTTGTTGTGCCCTTGGCCAGTCCTTTGTGATGTAAAAAAAAAAAAAAAGAAGTAGCAGTGCTATTGTTGTGCTCACCCTGCTTCTGAGTCCCATCTTGACATGCGCTTTCATCACCCTCGCAGCACGATGACCCTGGGAGTGTCTCGTTGTCTAAACCCAGCGGTGAGGATTGTGAAGGGAAGGGTAATTAGCGGTCTCTTGTAAGGAGCTGATGCGATCCCTTAAAAAAGATTGACGAAATTACTCTCTTCTCGTAAAGCGTCTGTTTTGTGTTTATGTAAGTGGCGTATGTGGGTTTTTTTTCTTTATTTTGTTTAGTTATAGTTTGTGTTAGATGATTTTTATGTAGTAGGTTGTCAGTAAGTTTTAGTTAGTTGGTTGGTTAGTAAGTGATAGTTTGGTTTATTTTTCGACTCAATTTTTGTATCTATTCATATATTCTTTAGTATATGTTAGTTGATTGTTGGCAGGTTGTTAGTCAATGTTAATTAGTTAGTTTGTTTGTTGCTTGGTTAGTAAGTGTTAGAGTTAGGCCTCATTATTTACCATATACATTATGACCCCACTTTTATCGCTTTTTTTCAGTTATTATTATTATTATTATTTTTTGGGTATAACTGAATATTTTGCTTCGTTGCGTCTTTTCAACCCCCGTCCCCCAATTCATCTTGTATTCGGCTTATTCTTGTACGAGAAAGTCATGTCGGCATCAGGTTCTCATATTTTATTTTGCATATTTCCTCTCGAAAAGAAACATCCTGACCTTGACTTTTACCTTTTTTTCTTTTCTTTACTATTTTCTATTTCCGATACCAAAATAAATGTAATCCTTATATTTACTCTTTCAATGTTTTTAAACTTTTTATATAACTACTTTCATAAGAATAAATTCTTCTCATTTTGTTTTAGCTCTTTTACATTAGTAGTGTTACATTTTTTCTTCTCTTATTGTGAAATTAAATGAAACTGCTGAATTTTTTGCTTCATTGTCTTTTTTCATCTGACAGGAAATGATCCTATTCATATTATCTCATATCTCAATGTGGGTTTGTTGTGTGTGTGTGTGTGTGCGTGTGTGTGTGTGTGTGTGTGTGTGTGTGTGTGTGTGTGTGTGTGTGTGTGTGTGTGTGTGTGTGTGTGTGTGTGTGTGTGTGTGTGTGTGTGTGTGTGTGTGTGTGTCCCCTCATCACGTGGCAAGAGTTTTATCATCGCATTTTTCCCTCTTCATTATCTGTCTTTTCACACCATTTCGCCTTATCCTTTGCATTTAAATTTTTTATTTAGTCAGTAAAGAAGCCTGGTCGCCCAATCTTTCCTTATCCTCTTTTTAGAATAGGATCCCTTACCTTCCTTCCTTCCTTCTTTCAGTCCATCAATCCATCTCCCTCTTTCCTCGGCCTCCTTTTCACATGACTTCAATAGTAATACCCTAGTCCCATTCAGCTCTTACGTATAATTATAGAGAAGAAAAGAGAGAGAGAGAGAGAGAGAGAGAGAGAGAGAGAGAGAGAGAGAGAGAGAGAGAGAGAGAGAGAGAGAGAGAGAGAGAGAGAGAGAGAGAGAGAGAGAGAGAGAGAGAGAGAGAGAGGAATAAAGAATACGGTGAGCTGCTTTCACATCCCTTTTTTGTCAACTGTTAGAAAAGCAGACTGGGACGGTCTATGTGACGCGCTGCAACAAACACCCTGGAGCACCATTCTCGTCAATGATGTGGGTACACAGGTACACACATTCACACGTTCTCTGCTTGAACTCCAGAAGAAATATGTGTCAAGCCAGACTTACACTGCCAAGCCCCTTGATAAGCCCTGGTTTGGTTACCAATGTAGGATGGCTGCTGATAAAAAAAGTCGTGCCTGGCGGCTCTACTCACGCCATCCAACCTTCCCCCTAACAAGGAGCGCTACAGACACGCTTGTGCAGCAATGAAAGAAATCCAACAATGGGCTCAACGACGCTGACAAGACGACCTCAAAACCAAGCTCAGTGGTCGTTCAGTGGGTAACAAGTCCTGGTGGACCACACTTAAACAGCAACAAGGTCTGACAACAGACGACACCATACCTCCGCTATTCAAGTCTGACGGTACAGTGGCCACCAAGAACAAGGACAAGGCCGAGGTACTCGCGACATTTTTTTCCAACAAAATGACAGTACCTGATCCCCAGCGATCCATCCCAGCTGTGCCCATCCTCACCAATGCCAGCCTTTCTAACCTCACTATAACTAGTGAGGAAGTTCGCCAACATTTAGTTCAGGTCGACACAAAGAAGGCCTTGGGCCCAGATAACATTAGCCTTCATATCCTCAAGAGCTGTGCCTCTCAGCTGCTAGCAACGCCCCTTGCTACTATCTTTATAGCACTGCCTCACTACTGGAAGGTGGCCAGTGGTAGTGGTGGCCAGTGGTGGCCAGGGGGCCAGTGGTGGCCAGTGGCCAGTGGTGGCCAGTGGCCAGTGGTAGCTGTGGAAGGCTGCCAGAGTGGTGGCAATACATAAGAAAGGCAAAAGAACTGACCCCAAGAACTATAGGCCCATCTCCCTTTTATCAGTTCTTGGCAAGACGCTGGAAGCTATAATTGCCGACAAGATATCGTCTTTCTTCACATCACACCACCCTCTTAACATCAAGCAATTTGGCTTCCAAGCAAACAGGTCAGCGGCCGAACTATTGCTCCATCTGTCCACCACATGGCATAAGCGTCTTGACCAAAGAAAGGACACATACGTCATTGCCCTTGACATTGCGGGAGCATTTGACAGGGTGTGGCATCACGGCCTCATTACCAAACTGAACAGTTTGGGTGTCCGTGGTCATCTGCTGCTCCTACTACAAGACTACCTGCGGGACAGATTTCTCAGAGTGGTGGTGGACGGTCAAACCTGAGAGGAACACCCGATCTTTGCCAGCGTCCCACAGGGCAGTGTGCTCGGCCCTCTCCTCTGGAATGTATTCTTCAATGACTTGCTCCAGCTCATCCCAGAGGCACATGCATATGCCGATGACTGCACCCTTATATTCCCCTGCGACAGTGGTGATCACCGCACGACTGTCGCTCACATAAATCAGGTCCTCCAAACCGTCATCTCATGGGGTCGTCGATGGCAAGTGGATCTCGCTCCAGAGAAAACCCAGGCGATGCTCATCTCCCGACGACAACGTCCTCCTGATACTCCCATCCCTACCATCTTACTGGGTGGGAGGCCGGTGCCCCTGCAGACGTCCCTCTCCATACTTGGGGTGGAAGTGAATAGCGTCCTGACCTTCACCGACCACATCTGAACCATTGTAAGGAAAGCCGCCTGGAAATTTAGCTGTGTCCGGCGTGTCTCACACCTTCTTGACTCCCAAGGGATCACCACCTCATATGCAGCTCAAGTCCGCTCCCTTATGGAGTACGCCCCGCTCACGTGGTCTTCCTGCCCCCCTTCGTACCTGAGCCTTCTTGACAAGGTACAGGCCCGAGCCCAACGGTTAATACGTCTGAAGGCTCTGCAGGACCAGCTTCTCCCTCCTCTGCAACCCTTGCAGCAGCGTCGCGACGTAGCAGGTCTGTGCGTCGTTTACAAGACACACAAGCAGCATGTCCCGCACCTGGCTGCTCTCCGACAGCCCTGGGCAAGACCACACGGCCACACCACACGAACTGCTGCTACTAGGGACCATCAACTGATCGTCCCTTTTGCCAGGACGGAGACCTCTCTGCGTTCCTTCCTTCCACGCTACACAAGAATGTGGAACCGCATGGTACGGGAGACACAGCTTCACTCTACCTCGTCACTCCAGACCTTCAAGAGTGCTGTGAACGCTTGGATAAAGCAGCCATAGTATTAAGTACCTACCTGTAAACCTGTAAACCCTATGATGTATTATGTTCAACTATGTCTTTATATATATATATATATATATATATATATATATATATATATATATATATATATATATATATATATATATATATATATATATATTATTATTAATGAAAAATAAAATGTAAAATTAGAATAGTAACACATGTACATGTAAAATTCATTTAGTAGTGAAATAGTGAATTAGAGAAATAGAATTTAGAATAGTAACCCATGTATGTATGTTAAGCTAGGAATAATCTACACATTCCTAAAGTCAAAGATAGTTCTCAGTAGTCCAGCTGAAGCTCCTGACTGTAAAACCTATAAGAATAAAGGTAAAAAAAAAAAAAAAAAAAAAAAAAAAAATCTTGTTAACTTGTATATGAAAAGTGCAAAAATTGAAAAACATTACCCACCTTGCTCTCGTGTCCAACTTTGCTTCCTATGGTGGTGGTGGAGGTGGTGGTGGTGGTGGTGGTGGTGGTGGTGGTGGTGGTGGTGGTGGTGGTGGTGGTGGTGGTGATGGCGGTGGTGGTGGTGGCGGGTCTGTGAATCTCCCACATTTGTCACGCGTTGCAGAGTCATTATACAGTTGAGATTGCAGTTTAAGATTTCCAATGACGCAAGTTGAGAGAGAGGAGAGGAGAGAGAGAGAGAGAGAGAGAGAGAGAGAGAGAGAGAGAGAGAGAGAGAGAGAGAGAGAGAGAGAGAGAGAGAGAGAGATGCAATCATGTAAAATTAACATTCAATTGGCGTGATATTAAGTTTTCCCTCAATTAATCTCTTCTCTCTCCTCCTCTCTCTCTCTCTCCTCTCTCTCTCCTCTCTCTCTCTCTCTCTCTCTCTCTCTCTCTCTCTCTCTCTCTCTCTCTCTCTCTCTCTCTCTTCTCTCTCTCTCTCTCTCTCTCTCTCTCTCTCTCTCTCTCTCTCTCTCTCTCTCTCTCTCTCCTCTCTTCTCTCTCTCTCTCTCTCTCTCTCTCTCTCTCTTCTCTCTCTCATGTTTTTAATTCACACAAATGCCAGTCTGTTATGCACATGAAGCTCAAACACAACATTTCTACCACCAAGGGAAAGACGCACCTCGCCTTATACTCTCAGATCTCAGCTTTATAATTAGCCTCACGGGTTGTATTTTCCATTTGCATTTTATAGGCGCTATTCCCAGGCACTGAGTATGGCTAATGGGTTGCTTGAGTTTACTTATACATACATAAATTTTACCTCTCTGGAGTAAATGACTAAATTCGCATGTTAGAAATATCCTAATTGATCTTTATTTTAATGATGTCTATTTTAGTTGTAACATTTATCAGGTCAGTTTACTCAACGAAATACTGATACTTCGTTGCCTCCTTTTTAAGATATGTTCCTATTTGCTATACGAGAATTAGGAATAAGTAGGATTTTTGTAATGTGTGTATGTATGCTATGTAAACTACTACTACTACTTCTAATACAACTAGAACATCAGAACATCAGAAAATAAGGAAGCTACAAGAGGCCGCGAGGCCTACACGTGGTAGTTCCTGTCACCTAACACTACCTACATCCACCTTTCATCCCCATCCATGAACCTATCCAGCTCCCCTTTAAAGCTCCCCAATGACTCAGCACTAACTACCTGTCTACTGAGACCATTCCATTCATTCACCACCCTATTTGTGAACCAGTTTTTCCCTATTTCCTTCCTAACTACTACTACTACTACTACTACTACTACTACTACTACTACTACTACTACTACTACTACTAATACTAATACTAATACTACAACTACTATACTACTACTACTACTATTACTACTACTTCTAATACTACTACTACTACTACTACTATGTCCTAGGTCAATCTCCCTATGATGTAAAATAAAAAAAAGAGGAGGGGGAACGGATACCATAAAAAATTATTGGTTAGAATTTACAATACATTTCTCCTTCCCAATTGAACCTCTTTCGTAAAAAAAAAAAAGACAAAAAGAATGCATGGATGTACTTGAAGAATTTGGCAGTATTAATGCAGGATGGTTTTTTCTTTCCACGGTCATATTTTTGCGAATAGTTCTGTTTTTCTTTCAGTTTTTAACATTTTTTACCTCCAGATATAAACGTCTACAGCTATGTAACAGTCCATACTACGTGTTACCAAGAAATCGGGTAAGAATTCGACGTACAGTATAAGTATGTAATCCGTACCTTGATACACTTCCTGGGAAACCAACTCGATCTCTTACAAGACCAATAATTAAAGTATTTTTTGAGGCTTTTTACCGAGGACTAAACCACCACCACCACCACCACCACCACCGTCATCACCACAATAACACCACACTTTACTATTACTATACCATCACCACATAACATCATCACCCATACTGCCCATCCTTACTATCATCACCATCACCATCACCACAACATCACTAACTCTCCTCCATCACACTTTTAACCAACTCCAAACATCACCACCATTAATACCATCACAACTATCTGCCACCATCATCACCAACACCACCATTACTACAACACTATATACACAAGCCCACATTCCTCTAGTCTGCTCAGGAAAAAATAAATGGAACATCGACAGAATTTTGCTCTTTCCCCTCCCTCTCTCCCTCTCTTTTCACCCTTCCTTCCTTCCTCCATGTCTTTCCTAAGCCCTTGCACTTTTCACCGCAGCCTTCATGCTATTCTTCCCACACTTACGGGGTATAAAACTGACATTGTTTGGTGGCTGGGACGGAGCAGTAGGTGACAACAGGGATTCGAGGTGGAACAGAAGTAAAGGGCGGAGACAGAGGGAAGGGTATTGTATATATGGGGTGAGGGTTGTGTAAGGGGAGGGTCAAGATAGGTGGGAAGGGGTGTTTAGAGCGTTGTGAAAGGAAATGGAGATATGCGGGAAAAGGGAAAGGAATGGTTTTGTTTTAGGATGAGAGAGAGAGAGAGAGAGAGTGTGTGTGTGTGTGTGTGTGTGTGTGTGTGTGGTGGTGTTGTGAGTGAGAAATAGTGAACGAGAGGAGAGAGAGAGAGAGAGAGGAGAGGAGAGAGAGAGAGAGAGAGAGAGGAGAGAGAGAGAGAGAGAGAGAGAGAGAGAGAGAGAGAGAGAGAGAGAGGAGAGAGAGAGAAGAGAGAGAGAGAGAGAGAGAGAGAGAGAGAAGAGAGAGAGAGAGAGAGAGAGAGAGAGAGGAGAGAAAAAAAAAAGAGAGAGATAGCAATAATTAACTGTGAAAGTGGGAGAGGTAGTAATGAATAATTCTTTTCTGGTATACGGAGCAGGGCAGTGGGTGCCATTACTGTTGTTTATAAATCTGCCTTTGAGTCTTCTGCTGGCCTTGTACTAATTGCCTCGCATCGCCAGGAATACGAGGCGGGTGGGCGGGCTGGGCAGGAAGAACAGAACAGGTGGGGAACGCGGTGAGGGAAGGTGGGAGGTAAAAGGTGGTGGTGGGAAGGGTAAGAGAGTGGGGAGGTGGGTAGTGGGGGAGGACAGGATGCGGCGGGAGGCAGGGACGTGGCGGGAGGCAGGGACGTGGCGGGGAGGCAGGGGACGGGCGGGGAGGCAGGGACGCGGCGGGAGGCAGGGACGTGGCGGGAGGCAGGGACGCTGGCGGGAGGCAGGGACGGGCGGAGGCAGGGACGCGGCGGGGGAGGCAGGGACGCGGCGGGAGGCAGGGACGCGGCGGGAGGCAGGGACGCGGCGGGAGGCAGGGACGCGGCGGGAGGCAGGGACGCGGCGGGAGGCAGGGACGCGGCGGGAGGCAGGGACGCGGCGGGAGGCAGGGACGCGGCGGGAGGCAGGGACGTGGTGGGAGGCAGGGACGCGGCGGGAGGCAGGGACGCGGCGGAGGCAGGGACGTGCGGGGGGCAGGGACGTGGCGGGAGGCAGGGTAGTGTGGGAGGCAGGGACGTGGCGGGAGGCAGGGTAGTGTGGGAGGCAGGGACGCGGCGGAGGCAGGGACGTGGCGGGGGGCAGGGACGTGGCGGGAGGCAGGGTAGTGTGGGAGGCAGGGACGTGGCGGGAGGCAGGGTAGTGTGGGAGGCAGGGACGCGGCGGAGGCAGGGACGTGGCGGGGGGAAGGGACGTGGCGGGAGGCAGGGTAGTGTGGGAGGCAGGGTAGTGTGGGAGGCAGGGACGTGGCGGGAGGCAGGGTAGTGTGGGAGGCAGGGACGTGGCGGGAGGCAGGGACGCGGCGAAGGCAGGGACGCGGCGGGAGGCAGGGACGCGGCGGGAGGCAGGGACGTGGCGGGAGGCAGGGACGCGGCGGGAGGCAGGGACGCGGCGGGAGGCAGGGACGCGGCGGGAGGCAGGGACGCGGCGGGAGGCAGGGACGTGGCGGGAGGCAGGGACGCGGCGGGAGGCAGGGACGCGACGGGAGGCAGGGACGCGGCGGGAGGCAGGGACGCGGCGGGAGGCAGGGACGCGGCGGGAGGCAGGACGCGGCGGGAGGCAGGGACGGGCGGGAGGCAGGGACGTGGCGGGTGGCAGGGACGTGGCGGGAGGCAGGGACGTGGCGGGTGGCAGGGACCTGGCGGGTGGCAGGGACGCGGCGGGAGGCAGGGACGTGGCGGGTGGCAGTGACGTGGCGGGTGGCAGGGACGTGGCGGGAGGCAGGGACGCGGCGGGAGGCAGGGACGTGGCGGGTAGGCAGGGACGCGGCGGGAGGCAGGGACCGCTGGAGGCAGGGACGTGGCGGGAGGCAGGGAGTGTGGGAGGCAGGGACGTGGCGGGAGGCAGGGTAGGTGGAGGCAGGGACGTGGCGGGAGGCAGGGTAGTGTGGGAGGCAGGGACGTGGCGGGAGGCAGGGTAGTGTGGGAGGCAGGGACGCGGCGGGAGGCAGGGTAGTGTGGGAGGCAGGGACGCGGCGGGAGGCAGGGACGCGGGGAGGCAGGGACGTGGCGGGAGGCAGGGAGTGGGGAGGCAGGGTAGGTGGGAGGCAGGGACGTGGCGGGAGGCAGGAGTGTGGGGAGGCAGGGACGCGGCGGGAGGCAGGGACGTGGCTGGAGGCAGGGAGTGTGGGGAGGCAGGGACGCGGCGGGAGGCAGGGACGGCGGGAGGCAGGGACGCGGCGGGAGGCAGGGACGGGCGGGAGGCAGGGACGGGCGGGAGGCAGGGACGGGCGGGAGGCAGGGACGTGGCGGGAGGCAGGGACGTGGCGGGAGGCAGGGACGCGGCGGGAGGCAGGGACGTGGCGGGAGGCAGGGACGCGGCGGGAGGCAGGGACGCGGCGGGAGGCAGGGACGCGGCGGGAGGCAGGGACGCGGCGGGAGGCAGGGACGAGGCGGGAGGCAGGGACGCGGCGGAGGCAGGACGTGCGAGCAGGACGCGGCGGGAGGCAGGGACGTGGCGGGAGGCAGGGACGTGGCGGGAGGCAGGGTAGTGTGGGAGGCAGGGACGTGGCGGGAGGCAGGGTAGTGTGGGAGGCAGGGACGCGGCGGGAGGCAGGGAAGTGGCGGGAGGCAGGGACGCGGCGGGAGGCATGGTAGTGTGGGACGGGAGGGTGTGTGGCAGCGGGGAGCACCATTGAGGGCCGCCACCACCACCGCCTGTCTCCTCACTCGGCTAAATGAAGGAGACTTGCCGATGGAGGGGCGTCAGGGCAGCAGAGTAAAGGGTTTGGCCGCGTCAGCAGAGGCGCCCCGCTGGCTGCCGCTTGAAGGTGTCTTGCTGGTCTGCCACACGCCCCTCCTGGGGACCATGGAGGGGGGGCGGGTGGGGGAGTGCATGTCGTGACTCGGTGGGGGGAGCGTGAGACGGCGGGGAGTGTGGCCCTGCACATGTGCGTGCGCATACCACACACGGGCAAGTGACCTCTCTGTTGCCACGCTGGGGTGTGGCGCGCCCTATATCCGCCATGACTTGAAAATATTTGTGAACATAGTACATGACTAACATTGAGTGTGGAGAAGGAGGAAGTGATTCATGTTATACTCATCACTGTTGAGCAGAGGTGTCGTTATGCTTCATTTGTAATACTCACCTCCAGTTTCCTGGCGTCTTTCACACAACGGAGCTAGAGCCTTTCTGCGCCACCTGACAAGGATGTCTTTCCGGGCTAATAATTCCTCCCCACTCCTCCTTCTCAACAAACACGCTGGTTTCACGACGGTAAATTATTTGCTGCACACTCGCAGAGACAATTATTAGCATGAAGCCGAACAGAAACAGACATTCCAAGCGTCCTGGCGTCTTCAAAACGTCACTTTGCCCCCTTAGCCAAGCTTCCGTAATCTGTTATGCAGTGTAGCACAACCCCCCTCCCCCCAAAAAAACTGTGCTGCTTTTGCCTCTCTCAGCATACCTTCACCGCCTCATCTTGGCGCAGCGACGCGAGGATCACTGAAGCAAAAAGTTAATATCCTCTCCTCCAAACAGAAGTGTATGTCGTATGAAAGAAGCGACTAATGAGTGGACGAGTCATGAGTGAATGAGTCCGTCAAGCAGCAGCCACCAGGGACGGTCAGGCGGGGGGGGGGGGGGGCGTTGTTTGTCAATACATTATGCTTATGAGCGTCACCCGGCCGTGTGTCTTACAAACTCGGCGATGTTGACTCACCTCTTATCGGCGGGCGGGTGGACGCGGGTCTGAGAGGTTAGCTGGGGGGATGACGGTAATAGTGTGTGTGTGTGTGTGTGTGTGTGTGTATTAATCTAGTTGTATTCATCTAGTTGTATTTTACAGGGTCAGAGCAATGCTCGTGTGGCCCCGTCTCCATATCAACATTTTTTATCATTCATCCTTAGTGTTGGCCGAAGCCAGCACCCCGGAGAGCAGGTCACAAACCCCGGCTAACACCCGGTACTCATTCACTGCTGGGTGGACAGGGGCTCGGGTTTTAAGGAAACAACCCATCTGTTTCCGCTCCGCCCGGGGATCGAACCCGGGACTTCTCGGTTGTGAACCGAGCGTGCTTCCCCTACACCACGGAGTACCCTAAGTGTGTCAAGAGTGTGTGTGTGTGTGTGTGTGTGTGTGTGTGTGTGTGTGTGTATGTGTGTATGTGTGTAGAGGGGCTGTGTTTGCTTCTGTTCCTTATATTTGGATGCCTACTCTTCCACCAGCTCCTCCCTCTCCTCCTCCTCCTCCTCCTCTCTTCCTCCTCCTCCTCCTCCTCCTCCCTCTCCTCCTCCTCCTCCTCCTCCCCCTCTCTCCTCCTCCTCCTCCTCCTTCCTCCTCTCCTCCCTCATCCCTTTCATCTCTCTCCTTCTTCCACACTCCTCCTTTTCACTTTCCAATATTTATCATCATCTTTTACTTAAACCTGAAAAACCTTCAATATTTTTTTCTTTTTAATCTCCCCGTCTCTCGGGAATATTGGGAACGCTTTCGTGTTTCAGGAATAATGCATTAGCGTGGGGGGCCCGGAGCTGTTTTCTCGCTGTGATGGGGAATCGGGGGGGAGGAGAGGGGAAAGGAATGAGGAATAGGGGGGATGGGGATGGGATAGGAATGAGGAATGGGAGGGGATAGGAATTAGGAATGGGGGGGATGGGATATGAATGAGGAATAGGGGGATGGGATAGGAATGATGAATGGGGGGGATGGGAGGGGATAGGAATAAGGAATGGGGGGATGGGATAGGAATGAGGAATAGGGGGATGGGATAGGAATGATGAATGGGGGGGATGGGAGGGGATAGGAATAAGGAATGGGGGGATGAGACAGGAATGAGGAATGGGAGGAGGAGAGGGGATAGGAATGGGGGAGAGGAGAGGGGATAGGAATGAGGAATGGGGTGCGGGAAGGATGGGATAAGAATGATGGGAGATGGGCTATGTTTTGAGGATTGTAAATGACTAAAAAGGAATAACAAACAACAACAGACCTTAAGGCCCAGACGAGGTTATTTATTTTCACTATTTTATGCGAGATATATAAAATAGTACAGTTGAAGGAGGAGGAGGAGGAGGAGGACTACAGAGGAAGATCAGTTTCCAGGAGACTTATTGGTATCTGTGTAAAGGTGTAATACTAGTACTTATAAACTTCATGTTGGAAAACAGGATAGAATAGGGCAAGGTTCCTCCCCACCCACCCCTCCATCCGACAAGAAGATAAATAGATAAAATAGGTAAATGAAAATTTTAGAGCAGATAAAAATGAGGAAGATTTATCCTAGGAGAAAGAGACAGACGAGGAGGCTGTTTGTTTTTGACCCCTTGAGGCCCTGAACGTTATTTCCATTGTACTTTGGGTACCATTAGACGAATTTTAGTGAATATAAGCAATGTTTTTTAGATATGACCTGTTTAATATTCTTGTCCACTAGTTAATTTGGTATATGAAGTTACTTTTTCGTAATTTTATGGCTTACAACAGAGGATTTTATATAGCAAAGGAAAGATCTGGCGTGAAGGGGTTAAGGGTGAATCGTGGCATGAGGGGAAGGGATAACGGATATCTTATAAGTTTACAAGTCTATTGAGAAAAGGGAGGGGATACAAAGGGGGGGGGGGGCAAAGTATCCAAAAGATACAGAAAAACAGAAATACAGATAAAAGAATAAATACGAAAGAAAACAAACAGACATGAAACACAAAAACAGGAGAACATCCATAACATTAGCAGTGAGTGGCGAGTGTCCTCCCTACAGTATACAGTAATTCAATCACCGCCCTCGCCCACGACCTCGAATAAATGTATTACAAACAGGCGACTCCTTCTGGTAATGATGTTAGTGGTAATGCTGGGACGGATAAACATAAAGTTAATTATCATCAATGTTATTATTATTATTATTATCATTATTATTCTCATCACTATTTATATGTGGATGGAAATTGACGATTAATTTGTGTTTTTCCATTTTTTAGCGCGAGAAATATGTATATATCTATATATTTTTTTACATCAAAGACTGGCAAGGGACAAAAAGAGGTCTTGTTGCCAGTCCCTAAAAAAACTATGTTAATCTGTTTCCTTTNCATCATGGTACACCAGACACAGCTTCACTCTACCTCGTCACTCCAGACCTTCAAGAGTGCTGTGAACGCTTGGATAAAGCAGCCATATTATTAAGTACCTACCTGTAAACCTGTAAACCCTATGATGTTTAAGTTCAACTATGTCTATATATATATATATTAGTAGTAGTGAAAGATAAAATGTAAAATTAGAATACAGGTTGAAGTTCCCAAACTCGGCAACCTCGGGACCAGCGCCGAGCCGAGTAATGGAATTTTCCGACTTTTAGAACGTAGATATATTAAGGGGAAAAAAAACATGAAAATCACATGAAAACGTTTGTGAGCCATAATACCAATAACAGACCTGTAGAAGTACACAAAATAACAGTGTACACAACTCTACAGTCACAACACCACTGAACAATAACAACAAACAAATCGGCAGGAGAAACCAAGCGGCCTAGTGTGGTGGCACCCAGCGGCCGACCCGGCAACTACGCGCCGGGTTTTGGGTGTTCTGCCGGGTTTTGGAAAATCCCGAACCATAGCCGAGTTTTGGGTGTTGCCGAGTCTTGGGATGCCGAGTTTGGGAACTTCAACCTGTAGTAACACATGTAGTACAGGGAGGTCCCATTATACGAGCATTCGATATTCGAGAATCCGATGATACGAGATGTGTAAATTAGGGTCTATTTTCAATATATGAGATCGAAAATCCAATGCTACGACATTCAAACGGGTGAGTAAAATTACCAAGTTATTTACTAAAGTAAATTACAAGTTATTTACTAAAATTATAAAGTCATTTACTGACTATATGATTTTACCTAAGGTTGTACGATAATCAATCTAAAAATATGATAATTCTGGTGGCTCGGTACGACAATGTGGCCTACAAAAATTCACATCACTGGACGATGTACAATGATTCAGATGCACAGAGACAAGTTTGTGGGCATTGGAAGAGGTCTGCGCACCCCTCCCTTGTCCCTTACCTACCCTACCCTCTCGAGTCTATTGTATCATGCGGCAGCACCGAGGATCTTTCCTCTTCCCGAGCCCCCTTCACACATTCCATAATGGAACCACGAACGCGCCAACAACACAGTGCGCAGCGCCGTCATGGTCCTGGTTATGGGTCCATCGTGACCGATCGTGAGCGCTCATGACGCGCTCGGCCGAGGCCACGAAAAGTTAGTGCGTGCATTAAAAAATCGGGAAGCTCCCCGATTTTCGTACCCAATGCAGCGGTATCGTAAGTCTATCGTGACGCTATCGTTATCTGTGTAGCAGCTTTATGACACTATCATGATCGTCTTATGTTTATCGTGACGATAAGTAACCGTTCGTTATGCGCGCCTTCCCCCCCTTTTTTGCGCCCTCTTCCGCCTTCCCCCCCCTTTCTCATTCACCTCCACCCACCCTCGACTACCTTCCCCCTACTCCCATCAGTACGTGATGACACTCCCTCCGTGACTCCCTACCCACTACTCCCACCACCACGTGATGACACTCCTCCCGTGACTCCCTACCCACTACTCCCATCAGCACGTGGTAACACCCCCACCCCCACCCACACCACGCCTTCTCCACCCCCCCCCCCCCCATTTCCCCACCAACACCAACACCCCCTTCTTTATTACAACCCCCTCCCCCGTTTCCCCCCATTCCCCATCACCAACACAACCCTGTTTCTCCCACCTTCATCTCTATAGTCCCCCTTCCTTCTCCATCACCATGGCAACCCCCACCCACGTGTGGGTGGGGGTTGTCACGTCATGGCACCGTCGTGGCACTGTCGTGGTTATCGTAGCTCTACCGTGACGACAAAATGACCGTTTATTTTCCATTCGTGACATAGTCTTACAGCTGTCATGACTTCATCGTGACCATCTTACGACCGTCATGACACATACGTACAGGCAGCGTGACATTGTTGTGGGGCTATCGTGGTCTGCTTTTTTCGTGGTTAAATTTCACGATAGCGTCAATAATCAAATTGGTGGCGCTATCGTGGTTCGATTATGGAATGTGTGAAGGGAGTTAAAGTGATCAAGGGGAGGAGGAAGAACTCTAACCCAGTCATCCCTGCAAACGCAGTCACCCCTGTTTTCTCTCGAGCCTCGGAGAGAGAAAACAGGGACTCTCAGCTGGCTACGTGCCAGCTTCCTGTCTCCCCACACAACATTACCACTTGTGAGTGTTATGCATGTTTTATGTTTAATTAATGTGCAGTTATGTTATTTTGTTGGCTATTTTCTCTTTCAGAATGCTTTTTCTGCAGAATAGGTAGTACAGTGTGGGTAATATAGACGCTGTGTGTTTGTTGTGTTTGCTATAGTTTATTCTAACTTGAAAAACATGTATTTTTTTTTTTTTTTTTTAATTGATGGGGTCCTGGAACCAAACCTATATTTTACCATTAGTTATGTGTTTCGTTATACGAGATTTCTCTTTACAAGTATGCCAGGTGGAACCTAACTGCTCGTATCTTCGGGACCTCCCTGTACATGTAAAATTCATTTAGTAGTGAAATAGTGAATTAGAGAAATAGAGAATTTAGAATAGTAACCCATGTATGTATGTTAAGCTAGGAATAATCTACACATTCCTAAAGTCAAAGATAGTTCTCAGTAGTCCAGCTGAAGCTCCTGACTGTAAAACCTATAAGAAAAAAGGTATAAAAAAAAAAAAAAAAAAAAAAAAAAGAGAGAGAGAAGGGAAAGGAAGGAGAGAGAGAGAGAGAGAGAGAGAGAGAGAGAGAGAGAGAGAGAGAGAGAGAGTCACCCGGCGTGGTAACACTGCAGCCGAAATACATAACTGGCAACCCAGGCCGTCGGCCAGGGAGCTGAGACTCTCATGGGACCACACTGCTCCACGAGTGCCTGCCCATACTCTCCCACTTCCCCCAAACAAGTTTGGGGACTGTGGGAATGCAGGGTTTTTGGGTGGGGAACAAATGATGTGTCGGAAACACGTAATTTAAAGAGCTGTGCAGGGGGGTAAAATTCCCTACATCTAGGGTAATTTCCTTATATCTAGAGAAAATTGCCTATCCAAAATTAACCTAACCTAACCTAACCTGATGGGGGGCTTGACCCACCGATAACCTAACCTAACCAAATATAACCTACCCTAACCTAAACAAATCTAACCTAACCTCCTAACTTGGGGTTGGGGGGTTCTCGACACTTCGGTCATCATTCTGTGAGGATCGTCAGGTTCACAGGTTTCTTGACTCGGAAGAAATCCAATGAATTTTCCCTAGTTCTAGGGAATTTTTTCAACACCCCTAACTCAAAAACTATGTGGTTGCGACTCATATTTTGTACCTCAGCCAAATATCCCGCATTCCCCCAGGTCCCCAAGCTTGTTTTGTGGGAGAGGGGGAGTATGGGCAAACACTAGAGTAATACCAAAAGTTCTGCCGTCAATATCACTACGTCTCACGACAACACGATCTCATCCGCCTCACCTGTGCCTTCCGTAAGAAGACAGGTCGGTTATAATGGATGAGAACTACGCGGTCGCTACCGCTGTTACCACTTACGTTTTCTATATTATTTTTTGTTCAGTATACTGTACAATATTAATCTACGGTAGTAATGGACGAGGACTTCGCGGTCTTTTTCTGAGACACCGACTAGTTTATCCTGGCCTACAATAGGTGCTTTTTCTAATGGAGATAGTTTTATTTTGCGCAAAACCATAGTTTTCAACACATGATCTCATTTTCCTAAAACCGTACTGTCGGTCTGTTATTATACCGTCACTTTCTAAATATTATGTCCATTGCTTTTTTATTATTTCTCACATTGTGGGAGGTAAATACAACGGTATTATGGGTAACAGGAAGGTTCCACGGAATGCATTTTCGACGACACCGTCGAAACTTCCAACATAGTGTATCGTCGAACCTTCCAAGTCAGCGCCGTCGAATGCTCTCATTCATTCCCTTCATAATATTTTAGATCTTTCATCATGCGCAATTTAACATAGCGTTGATATATATGAAAATTTGTTTGTAAATTTGATATTATAATTGTAAATTAAATATTTGTAAACAATATTTAACATTTGACACTTACAAAGTAATTAAGAGTATAATAGAGTCAGGATTCCCAGGTTTCCCCACAAACTTAGGTGCCGTTTTCTGTAGTCTAACTGTGAACATCAGAGGAGGGAATTGCCTTAGCCTGAGGATGAAGCCGCGCAAACAGTACTGTTGTTCATTGTTTATTAGTCTTTATCGCTAATTAATTTTATTAAATACAATATTAATGATAGGCAAGCTAAGTTTGATAGGTGTACCACGTTAGGGTGGGAAACAACGAAGATATAGAGGGATCTTGGCTGTATATGCTATTCACTTTAATTTTGGTGGGCAATGATCTAGTAACCTTGTATTTTATATTAATCCTTCAATGACAAAATACCTTTAGGTTTTACTCTATGATAGACATTGGAAGTTTCGACGGAGTTCGACGGTACCATCGAAACCTCCATTTTCTACCGTCGAAAGTGCATTCCGTCGAAACTTCCTGTAATCAATACAACACCCTTCCCTCTGCCACTCTCCACGGCCAAACGCCTTATCTCACGGGTCTGCCTCTCTACCTGGGACAACATGCTCGGCGATGTCTTGCGTATCACCTCTATGGGCTAACACCACAGTGACTCCTCACTTCAGCCACGGATAAGGAAAATCAGCCGTAGTATCAAACGTCCCCTTCCCTTCCAAGGAATGACCCGCATGGCGTTATCTTTTGTTTGATCGTAGTATCAAATGTTCCTTCCCCTTCCCCATGGTGCGGGCCCTTCGCTTGTAGGTTTGGTAGCCCTGCTGCTGCTACTCTGGTGTGATCAGTAGGCCTGGGGCGCAGTTTGTTTACAATATTTCTCTAAGCACGTGTGAGGGTAACAGGATTCCTCATGATGTTTTCGGCTGTACTGAGGAGGAAAAGTCCTATTACTCCCATGGACCGAGAACATTTATTGAAATCTTTAAAAAAAAAAAAATATTTGATGAGTCCGGGTACTGATGGGGTAGCTGCTCTCGAGAAGCAGGCCTGAGCAGGGATCGTAGTCAGCTGTGGATATGGTGAAATACGTACACTCGACCCTCCATTTTCCGGACTATTAGGGGATTAGCCTGGTCCGGGAACCCCAAAAGTCCGGGAACCGCGAAAGTCTGGAACCGCGAAAGTCTGGGAGGTGTGGCCATTCACAGACTTTATCTGGTAAACAGTAAGGTGTACTGGTTTTCTAGTACATTTTGGGTCCTTGGGCGGCACTGCAGGAGGCATCGTTGTTGTTGTTGTTGTTTTAGGGCTGCGAGGATCCCTTGGGGAACACTATGAGCCATGGTGACGTCCTATGATGCTATCACAGGCACGGTAGTTGACCTGTCTTCTTCAGGAAGGCACAGGTGAGGCAGAGGACAGCGTGTTGCCGTGAGGGGCGGACGCCCGCCGCCGCCAGCAGGGTGGGCAGGTCAAAGGTGGTGATGTTCAGGGTGAGGAGTTGAGAGTTTAGCACTACAAGGTGGGAGCAGAGCTGGGCACTAAATATATTGAATGTATTTAAATACAAAATACTAAATACATTGGAGAAATGTATTTAAATACTAAATACTAAATACATTTTACGAATGTATTTAAATACTAAATACTAAATACATTTGTAAATACATTTTAAATGCACACAGATTTTAACATGTCCGAAAAAAATGGATTTCCTTTGAGTTTGGGTTTCCTTAGAAATTTCCTCCTCAGGCCTAAATTTCCTTGAAATCAGGACATTTCCTTGCCAATGGCAACCCTGGTTCACTGTAACATTAGGGTTGCCAAATAGTTCGGCTGGTTTATGGCCAAATTGACTGATAAAAAAGTATTTACATTTTTATATTACGAGTATTTAAATACAATGTATTTAAATACTCATAAAAGTATTTAAATACTGTATTTAAATACATGATAACCAATGTATTTATAAATACATTTCTAAATACACAAATGTATTTAAATACGTACAGGGAGGTCCCGAAGATACGAGCAGTTAGGTTCCACCTGGCATACTTGTAAAGCGAAATCTCGTATAACGAAACACATAACTAATGGTAAAATATAGGTTTGGTTCCAGGACCCCATCAATTTAAAAAAAAAAAAAAATAAAAGACATGTTTTTCAAGCTAAAATAAACTATAGCAAACACAACAAACACACAAACGTCTATATTACCCACACTGTACTACCTATTCTGTAGAAAAAGCATTCTGAAAGAGAAAATAGCACACAAAATAACCTAACTGCACATTAATTAAACATAAAACATGCATAACAAGCAAAAAAGACGTTGTAATGTAGGAGACGCCGTGAGATACAAGAGAAGGTAGTGTAGCGGTCCCAAGGTTGGGGCCGCACACTGCTAATTACCCTAAAGGTCAGGCCGCGCCATATGTTTAATTACCCTTCAGGTCACGCCTTGCTAGGGGTGACCTGACTGCAGTCCCAAGGTTGGGGCTGCACACCTGCTAATTACCCCTAAATGTCAGGCCCGCACCATATGCTTAATTACCCTTCAGGTCACGGCTTGCTAGGGTGACCTCACTGGGGTCAACCAAATCCCCCTTTGTCCAGCCCGGAGTGGTAGGGCCCGCATTTTGAACTTGATAATTTTACTCACCCCAGTTTGAATGTCGTATCATTGCTATTTTCAATCGCGTTATTGAAAAAATAGACCTAATTTAAACATCTGTATCATCGGGATTCTCGTATATAAGCAATGGTCGTTATAAAGGGCCCTCCTGTATTTAAATACAAATGTATTTAATACGGCTAGCTCTGGGTGGGAGTGGAAGCAGACAGACCACTTCATGCCTGCAGAAGGTGTCATTCTGAACCAGGATTAATTCGTGATTCCAGGTTCCAATTCCTGAAAATTCCTGCACCAGGGACAGGTGGGGGTCAGGGACAGAAGGAGGCAGGAAAGGTTGACTGTGAGTGTCGTGTGCCCCAGGCGGGAGGCGGGTGAGGGTGACATCGAAGCGGGATGCGGGACTTTTTCCATATCCAATAGTGGGGGGAAAAGTCACTGCTGGTATTGCCCTTGCGAGGTATGGCGGAGGCCATCGCCGGAGGCGTTTTTTGTGGATTCCAGGTGGAGCGGCTCAGACCCAGGAGATGAGGCGTTTTTTTTTTTTTTTTTGGCCATGTAGACGGCAGAGGGAAAGGGGAGGATTGTGGGCGATAATACTCCTCCGAGCGGCCTGTGTGCCGCCCCGCTGGACCCCTAGTTGCCATCTTAAACTAACGGCGGGAACCTCGCATGCGCGGGAGGGACATTGAAATGCATACTTCGTAATGTCCCGGACATACAGTGTCCACAAAAAGTATAGAGCGTTTGCCATATAAATCAATGGCAAAAAGCATCCACAAGTATGTGGGCTTGGCAGCCAAGTCGTGTTGGTGCCGACCCAGGAACCAACTTTTAGCTGGCAACTCAGACATATATAATAGGGAAACTGGGAGTCCACAGTTTCCCACTCCAGTGCTCACGAGCTGCCTTGAGAGAGGTTCTGTGAGCTTGCTCCCATACCAGACCTATAATTTGGCTTGTCAGTTTGTTGGTAGAGTGCCACTTTGTACCCAACATCCGATGGCTCCAACCAACTAGCACTGAGGAAAAGCCTCGTATTTTGCCTGGGAAGGTGGGAAAATGTGTCAACAAAAGAAATAGCCAGACGCACAGGCCGTGGGGAACAGGCCATGATGATGTAAACCATCATGTCACAATCACCATCAGTCACAGGTCATGGGACGTTTAGGGTGCCAATAGCGCATAGGGGTAATTTTCAAAGTCAATATTTTTTCACGTACTTTTGTGGTATTCTGCCTTGTTAATAGAAAACTGTCGTGTGCAAAGTTCAGGCTAATCGGTTGTTGTATTGTCGAGGTTTGGCGGACGATCTTGAAAAACATTTCCTCTTTTCGCCCTTCAGGTCATGACCACGAGAAAGCAAACTGAAGTTTGGCTTCGTGGCCAATAGGTTCCTACTATCACAGGAGCAAAACTTCCCAGCCGTTGGAAGACGTTACGATATTGTTCTACGCACACAAGGAGAGAAGGAAGACGGTGCAGCAGGAGATGCAAGCTGAGGGCTGCAAGGAGGTCCTCGACTTCTGGACACGAGCTAGGATCCCCCACCATCGCAGAAACTAGCGTGAGGAGGAAAGATTACTGGACTTTTTGACGAGGGGAAGATCCTTGAGCAAAGCAAGAATATACTCTGAGTCACGGCCTGCCGAAACAACAGAAGACCTTCCAAGGAAAGTCTCCAAGACCTTTTTGACATCGCCCACTTCCGACGCCCCACTCTGTTGACCATTCCTGAAGACAAGGAATTCCTTCCTTGCCCAGCGGTGAGAAGGGGAGGCGGGGTTTCGATGGGGACCTGGTCTGGACAAGAAGCTGTGGAAAGATCGGTTTGCCGACGCGGAAGATCTCTCTAACATGTAGCGTCAAACAGACGCCAAAAGGAGAAGAGATTGGTGGAGGGTGGGAGTCGCATGTCTGAGTCAATCACGGTCCAGCCCAACGCTGCAACACGATCGACTTCTTCTTCCGACGTGGGGTCAGCTTCTCCACCCCCCAAAGCGATTAAAGGACACGGGGCCACGGAAGTCCGTACTATCCCCTGATCTCGTCGGAGCCCTTTGACAACGAACTGGGGTCAGTTAAGCCGCCAAGCCCTTCAAAATTGTGGCCGGCCTGCCGGCAAGTAGCTGGGCCACGATCCACCAAGAGCTTTTGCTGAAATCCCGAGGTCCATGAAAGGCAAAAGAGCGAAAGTACAGGGTCCACTTTGGCGAAGGACATCAAAAGAGACTTTCAGGTCACTATGACCACTCTTACCGTTCAGTGGGACGGGAATATCCTTCCTTCAAGACGTGGCACTTGCGCCGAAAGACTCGCCATCCTCGTCACAGGAGAAGGAGTGGAGAAGCTCCTAGGAGTCCCGGAAACTGCACTCCGACCTGGTGATGCAGCCGCTACAGCTGTGTTCGATGGCTCTAGAAGACCTGGCGGGGTCCAGGAAGAGTCGATGGCGATGTGCTCGACACAACCAGTGCCAACCACTGGAGCCGTCAATGGTGCATGCACCATCTGCAACAGAAGATCGGCCGAACCCTCGTTTCAGCTTGCTGCCGTAATCACGTCCACGAACTTGTCCTCTGGAGAAAGGCCTCTTTCTTACGTGTTTGGTGGTCATATTCTGTATGAGATCACCATCTTCTCTCGCTTCAAGGAATTACTGGTCTACATCAATCAATCGGCAAATAAACCCTCCCCAACGAAGATCTGCCGGAGACTCTGGTCTCCTAAGAGGGACGATCTCCTTCAAGGTTTGAAAGCTGCTTCAGACAAAAGCAGCCCGTGGACGACTATAATGGAACTCGCCTGAGCTGAGGCATCCTGTTCCCTCGGCGTGACGCTCTTCGAAGACCTCGATCCGTAGCCCCGGAGGCTTCATTGAGCGCGTTGGATGGCGCTAGTCATTTACATCTCATGAAGATGATCTTGTTGGGAGCAGCGACTGGAGTCGTGCACACCTGAGAATGTCAGACCTCAGCGGTTCTATCGTTCGCAACCAAGCAAATCTACGTCCTGCGATGGTTCGGAATCGACGGTTCCATTCTACGCTCCCGCCAAAACGATCTTTGGATTCGCTAAGGACATCCTTTCAGTTACCACGACGAAAGTATTCGGAAAAGGCCTGCTTCACCACTCTGAGCCGCCATTTTGGGTACTTGATGCGAAGATCTCATTGGCCTGTCACATGTTCGACTCACGTTCCCTGTCTCCGACAAACATAGCAATGCTACACAATGTACAGGCCATTCTCTAGATGACGGAGCTGATGGAAACCCGCCAAGCGAATAAACCTCCCACCATCCACAAGTTCCCTGACTGGCAACACTTGCCCTCCTTCGCCACCGAAAATAAATTCCTCCGCCTCTTCGAAGCTCTTGCTATCAAGACCCGACTTCCTGTCCGCCCACCCTCGGAGAGGGCAGGAAGAGGAATAGATACGTCGAGCTGCCGCCGAATCGAGGGACTTCGCCGTCGTCAACGACGACAGCCCGAGCAAGAAGTGGCGCGCTCATCCAGTCCTTCAACCCGTCGACAAAGACGGAGGAACAGCGCCAGTTTCCTCTCCAAGTTGTGGCGCCCATCGCCATCAACAGCCCAGGGACCTCGCATAGGCTTCCATTCCCGGCCAAGCGCCGGCCACAATGACGTGGGGTGGCTCCCCATGATACCCCCCCACACCGAGGGGCTAATACTCTACCAAGAGGGGGCCAGCAGCCCTGCTGCGGGGAAGGGATTTTCCGGCTTGTCCGCTTCAGAGATGACCATCAACCCTCCTTAATAGGCCAGTGCATAAGGGGTTTAAATAACAAAGTTGTAATACGCCACCCTAAATATCAACCGATTGAGGTCCAAAACTTTTGCATACGATGGTTTCTTGCCATAGAGGCACCATTACACCAAAGTAGGAAAGAAAAAATTCAAAACTTTTTGAATTTTATTGGCACCCGAATGGACGTTAGGGACAGGGCCGCCTGAAGATGGTCAATTTTGGTATACAGCAAAGGGGAACATGACAAAATACAAAAATAAAGCAATAGTTCATTTCAATGTGTTATTAATAAATACCTTAATATATACCATGATGTTTTATAGTGGCGTGAGGATCTGGGGGCGCTCATACTTTTTGCGGACACTGTATGTCCGGCCCATGCCAAATATGTCCGGGGGCAGACAATGACCGGGAAATCCGAAATCCGGCAATAGGAGGTCTGGGAAAATCTAGGGTTCAAGTGTACTGAGCAGCAGCTGCATAGAATCTGGGGAACGTATTTGTTCGCTACGTATTACCGTACTTCTTAACGTTCACTACTATCATCATATTCATAGAAATTAGATTGAAGTATTACCGTATTTACAGCTTATAAGACGCACAAACTGTTTTTTTCCTAAAAGTACCTGAAAAATACTCAACGTGTCTTCAAGAGGAATGTGGAAGAGACTGCCGCCAAGAACTGGCGGGAGCCGTTCCGCGTGTGGGCAACTTCCACCTCGGTGGTTGGCACAACAGCACCACCTATCGGAATGATCTAGTGGTACTGTATCATTACCACCAGGCTAATCCACACGTATCACAAGCTTAGACGCTATATGGTCTGCCACTAAGAATGGCTGGGAGCCGTTTCCACGGGCAATTCCGCCTCGCAGATTGGCGTCAACAACGACCACTATCGTCTCTTGCTAGTGTTGAGTATCATTACTTACAGGCTGGCACACGATATTCACAAGCTTTTTTTCAGTCATGGAAATATAACCATGGCGAATTCATCAAAAAATTATTATACCTTTAGACAAGAGATGTTTTTTATATCCCTTAGATTTATATTATTTTTTTTTTTTAAGGATTTTTTCTCCAAAATCAGGCGTTTAATCTGCTGTACTTCCAAGAAGCAGATCTTATAAGCCGGAAAAATATGGATAATGAAGCAGTAGAAATAATGGATTGACTATACTGTCAATGATAAACGTTACTAAAATGTGATGTGAGTACATCAGCTTGATGGAGGAGGGTAGCATCGCCTTGGGGAGGCGGTTAGCGGAGTGGTTAGCGTCTCCGACTGACGTTCTCGGTGACCCGAGTTCGATCCCCAAAGAAACCCAAAACCTTTCTGCACCGTCGAGTGGCCTAAGAACACCCACATGCCCTGCCCATCAACTCTACCTTCGATTGCGAGTGCATCGGAGGACACAGGGGGGCGACATGAGCCTCTAATCACAGGCGTCACTATAAGAATCCTGCCTGCGCCACCACGGGCGAGGACCAACCATCAGAGCCCTCAAGTGAACCATCCGAGCCCTGGGTCACCACTGCCTACAGGCACTATAGGCACAAATGAAGAAGAAGAAGAAGAAAGGGTGGTGGAGCAGCATTGCACAGTGGTGTGGTGGTCAGGGAGTAAATAACCTCATAATAGTTTCCTGAATAATAAACATTGGTATAAAAAACACACATGCAAAACTGGCTCCATACTCATACCGCGATTGTACTATTCATCCCACGTCTGCCTGGGTCATAAAAACCACTCACGGCACCGGAAGAAGGATCACAGGGGTGATCAAACCTGGATGGAAAGTTATTGAGAGGAAAAAAAGAAATGAAAACAAGAAACGTTTAGTGGGTAAAAGGGTCGATGGAAATTTTTTAGGGGGTTCCCACAAGACAGGGGACAAAAATTTTCATATTTGTCAATAAACAAAACATAAGGAAATAAAAAGTTAAGATTTGAAAACAAAAATATAAAAAAAATTAAAAGTAGAAGATGGGAAAATTTTAATGTAAAAGTTCAATGGATGAAATGGGAAAAGGCAAAAAGAAATAATGCCGGATAAACGAAAAAAGAAAAGAGTTAATTCAATTACATAACCAAATTCATAAATGGAAAAATGCAATTCATTACATGGACACAAATGCAATTCATTACATGGACACAAATGCAATTCCATTACATGGACACAAATGCAATTCATTACATGGACACAAATAGGATGAGAAAGTAATTACTACAATGATCCGACCAAAAAAAGGGAATATACAGGAAAACCTCGTTTATCCGGCACCCTGGGGGGGGAGCGCATGCCGGATAACCATTTTGCCCGGTGTTTGATTTTACTCTGATGGAATCGCCCAAAATCCTTTTTTTTTTTTTTTTTTTTTTTTTTTTTTTTTTTTTTTTTTTTTTTTTTTTTTTTTTACATCCCCAAGGAACTGGCCAAGGGCACAACAAAAATGGGTAACACAAAGCCCGCTTTGTTGCCAGTCCCTATAAAGAAGACAATAAGAGAATAAAATAAAAAAGAGGGTGACCCAATTTAGTTCGGGAGGTGTCTTGTTACTCTTCTTTTGAAAAGATTTAAAAGTCATAGGAAAGTGGAAAAACAAAAACAGGGAGGAGTTCCAGAGTTTACCAGTGAAAGGGATGAAAGGGTTGCCAACCCTGCGTCCCCTCCCAAAATTTAAAACTAAATTTCTGCCGATTTTCTCAGTTTTTGAAAAAAATTATACATAATTAATGCCTGGGTTATCCTGCTGAGTGCCCCTTTCTACCCCGCACTCCTCGTCAGGATGGACAAGCCGGCCTGTGTCGCAAAGCCAGCAGCACGAACACTCTCCTCTCTTTTTCAAAAGGATCTCTCTGACGGGCTCAAGCTAGCCCCTGGTCCTCCCTGCTGGAGGGGCCCCGGGAAAAAAAAAAAAAAAAAAAAAATGCCCGGGTCGATTAGTGCCGTTGTTTTGAGGTGCCGTTGGTTTTTAATGCTGGTAAATGAGGTTCTCCGTACTGCCATTGTATGGTCCCCATATAAAAAGAAGCATGTGAAAAAGTTGGGGAGGATACAGAGAATGGCAACAAAGATGGTACCAGAAATTAGAAGAACTTTCTTATGAGTTTTAACGCGGAAAAAATGGGTTAAAACTTTTGACCCATGACTGACGAAGGAGCTTACGTTGAAAGGAGGGGGTAAAGTAATATATAAATGTCGAGTAACAAAGTGAGTAATTGTCCTCCACTCCTCAGTTCTGAATCACTATATAAAAATATATTGTGATAAAATTTTTATAAACCCGGGGATAGCTGGCCACGTCGCCTCAGGCAAGGAGGAAGGGAGACGCCATATTAGTTGGCTGTAGCGGTCCACGAGTCACAGTGTCGAGTCGGGGCAGGGGAGGTGTGGTTTTCACCTTTTTGGAAAAGGTAATGTTCAGGGAAGGGTTGGTTAGAGATTAGATTGATAATTAAATTACTTGGATAAATGGCTTGGGGTGTTACATAGGGTAATAAGTGGGAAAAAGGGGGGAGGATGGTGGAGAGGGGGGAGGAAACTGTGAACCGGGTAAACAGGTTACAGAAAAGGTTTACATGTATTTACATTATTGGCCCTAGCTCATAAAATATTTTTTTTTTACTTATTAGTTGTGGCACAAAAACTAGCGTTGTGGGTTTAATTAACGTTTAAGGGGAAAAGAAATTTTTTATAAAAGGGGGGGGAAAATTTTTTAAATGAAAAAGTTAAAGAAAAAAAAAGGTTTTATTTTTTACCCCCAAAGGACAAAATAAAAAAACCTTTTTTTTCCCCAACAGGGGGGGGAGAAAAACAGAATGGGAGCCCTTTTGAAAACCGTCAAAGGAAAGAAAACCCAAAAGGGGGAAATCGGGGGAAAATAAAGGGAAATAAAGTTCCTCATAAGGAGGGAAAAGGACTAAATAAAAAAGGGATAACAAAATAAGAAACCAAAATGAAGAACGGATTGGGAAACGAGAGGGAAAACACACGGGGAAAAGGGGAAACAAATAGGAAAAAACCTAAAAACAAAAAAAGGTCCCCCTTCCCCCATGGTGGTTGGAATGGAAAAAGGGGGGGTGAACACTTTCCCCTGAAAGGGCCAGTTTAAACCCCCACGAGGGGCTCCCCTTTTTTTCCAACCTGGTAAACACCCACCCTAACTTGCCCCCCCCCTGCCCGGGGGCGTCCCAAACCAAACACCTGTCATGCCACCTTCCCCCCCTGGAAGGGTCACCCAAATCCTTGAAAACATAAATGACTCCCCCCCTGCTCCTGGGGTCCCCCTCAGAAACCGGCAGCCTACCCCCCAAGAAAAGGTACTGACCCCTGTAAAGCATCTTGGGACTACCCTATAGGCCCTCAAAACCTGACCCCAAAACCACCAAAAAAAAGGGCGGGGTTTTTGGTTTTGGGGGGCCCCAAAAAAATTGTTTTAAAAAAAAAAAAAAAATTATCATGTGTTAATAAAGCAAACCCCATATCTAGCCTAACCTAACCTAATCGATTTAGCCAAATTTAAAACCGTTTTTAGGTGAAATATGGAAAATTTTTTGGTTATAATTTATCGCCATTTTTTTCAATTGCCCAGGGAAAAGGGGTTTCAAAGACGTAGGATGAAAGATCTACCAATGATTACCGTATATGCCTGCGCAAAAGAACTTTTTTTTTTACCTTAAAAGGAATGCAAAGTTCCCCCTGTGTTAAGCGGCCAATTAGCGAATGAGGGGTGGCAGAGAATGCAGAACAGCCGGTGGTATTTTACTAAAGGGGGTCTGGAGTGACTGTGTTGAGCAGTAGTCCACTGAGCACAAATTTGTAACTGGTATAAAACAGTAAGCATAATACAAAAAAAAGGTTGGGTTTTAAGAGAAAACAAGAGCTGGGGCAACAAGATAGTGATTGTTGCTCCCAAGATGGCCGGTAGATGAAAACATATCCAACCCCCACTGCGCTCCCCATTGTAAAATTTGATATCCAGGTCGCCGTTTTCACCGGGAAACCTTCACCAGGGGGACGCCCTCCACGCTCCCCACCATGGGCATTGGGTTACCGCTCAGATCCCCCCCGACCAGGGAAAAAAGACAAACACCCGCTATTAGATGTCGCCAAAAATTAACCCCGCTTTCGACTCGGGCCAACAAGTTGAACAAAGTTGGAAGGAGATGAAAAAGGGGAGGAGAAATGGTGAGGGAAATTTTTCGCGGGACTGAGTTTTGTGAAAAGGGGAATAGTGAAACAAAAAAGGTGTTAAAGTTTTTTTTGAAGGAGGTGAGTGGTGAGAGGGGGGTTAGGTATTGGCGAGCTGTCAAAAAAGGAGGAGAAAGGGCGTCGTGGTTGTAGTTTATTTGACAGATCATTGTACAACGGGGACAAGAGGTGCGCAGCATGCGCTCTGTGTGTCCTGTGGGACTGAATAACCTGGTGGTGTTGCATTTGGTCGGAGAGGAAAAGCAGGTCAGGTCAGGTCCCTCTAGCCCTGGTCCTGGGACAGGGGGGTGGCCTAAGCCGAGCGGGTGTATATGTGCGTGTGTGTTTAGCCCACTAAGTGATAAAAAGGTGGGAAGAGACAGCATGGGCCCTTTTTGTACCACCTCGACCCTGTTCCCCCCCCTGTACCATACGGATAAGGAAATTGTATGAAAGATGCTAGAAAAAAAGGCGCAACTTACCGTAGACGGGACAAAAGTTTCCCAGGGACACCAAGCCCAAAGACCATCCGGGCCACCACCGTCACCTCAAGGCGAATCACACCTACCCTCATGGTGACACGGCACCGTCTCATCACATCCCTTAGAATTTCTTAAATTAAAAAACAAAAAGCGTGTTCCCTAAACTGTCCCGCCGCCGTTCGGCTCCAATACCACTACCCGGGAGTAAGGGTTTTTGGGGGAAGAATTTTTTAACGTAATGGACGTGCCATGGATATTTCGTTTTCGAGGCTTTTGTCCCCCAAAACGGGTTTTTTTTAGAGTTCAACTCCTTTTTTTTATCCAACAGAAGTGCTATCAATGCAAAATTTTCAAACAAGCCCTGAGGCCCATGTCGCTTAGAGGGTGAGCAGGAACTGCTAAAAATGACAGAACCGTGACGAGAAAGTGTGAATACAAGGCAGGCTGACGAACGCTCCCGATGCAGAGTAGAACCACCTTTCACCTGTATTTCCTGAAGAAGGACAATCAACTCTCGCGCTTGATAGATTATAGGTGAAAAAACCGTCGATAATAGGGTGTAATGATAAGGGAAATGGGTAATACAGACCCGACAAGGTGACTTCAACAATTCCAAAAAACCAAGGTAGAGAGGTTCCCTTTACAGGTTACCTAAATTTTTCGTAGATTTTTTTTGGGAAATTTTCGGGGGCCGAAATTAGTTAAAAGTTTGGGTGTTTTAAATTTAATTGGCTCTGTTTTGTCGGAAATCAAGTTTTTTTACATGGTTTGTGTTTTTGGGGGGGTGGGGGGAAAAATGCCCCTCCGGGTCACCCGCAAACATTGCTACGTCACACTGCCATATTATTGTAATTTTCGTTTTTTCTCATATCTTCTTTTACTAACCAAACCCCCCCTTTAAACCCAAACCCTAATCTATTAACCAAAACTTAATTTTAGGCTGAAATAAGATAATTTTGGACACTGAAATTTCCTTTATTATTCAATTGCCCCAGGGAAATGGGGCTCAAATACTCTAAATGAAGAAAGCTACACGATGATGTGGGTAAGGCCCTAGGATTTTTGAAAGCCCACTACCAAAAAAAAATAAACCAATTCTATACTGAAAAATTTTCCACAAAGTTTAAACACATAGCAGAAAAGCAACAAAGGCTACCCAAACATTAAATTTTGTATATGTCATAGGTAGCAAATATTAGGAATCAATTTGTGGGGGGATCCTGCAATATATTTTGACCGATTTTTGGGTTTCCCGTCATTTCCCTTTACATTTTAACTAGTTTTAATTTTCTTCAATTTACTGCACTGTGAAAATTTTATTTAGGGCAGCTATAACATTTGTTTTCCCCTACAAAACCCTTTTTTTTTTTTTTAAAATTTGCTAAATTTTTGTAGAAATTTTTTTCACTAAAAAACACCAATTTTTTTTCTCAAAAAATCCTTGTAAAATAAGGGTTTCGTCTTATGCGGAGGGCGTCTTAGCGCCCGGGAAATCCCCGGGAAGTTAAAATTGGTAATTTGTTTTTGCCCAATACCAAATTTTTACCCCTTGGGTTCCGATAGCTTATTTCCCCTAAGTTCAATGCATTATTTTGGGATTGAGTTTCGCACCCATTACAACGGTCCCGATTAGGTGGTAACCGGTGACCATGAATGTATTTTTAGGGATTTCGATTTAAGAAGGTTAGGTAAAGAAATTATGGTAAAATAAAAAACCGTGTGGGGGATGAAGGCACCATTTTTTGTTGATAACTAAAAGGCTGCTTTCATCACTTAAAACTATATTATAAAATATCTATAAACTTTTCACACTTAAACAGAAATCTCCACAGATGAGAAGAATTTCCCGGGGCCGATAGTCTGGCTGGAGGATCAGAAGATCGCCTTCAAGATTTAGGACGTGGAGCCTTGAAGGGGATTTTAGGAAAAAGGGCTGGAGCACTGATTAAACGCTATTTGGGAGCCTCAACTGTCCAAACAATCCAAAGAGCATTTCAGCCGTCCTAAAACTGGTGCTTTGTCTGGCATGCGCTTTTAATATGGAAATGGTATGTGAAAACACACACACACACACACACCTTTCTCTTCACACATTTTTTTATTTTGACCCAAGTACAGAAGCACGATCACACACAAAAAAAACATGGTTTTTAATTTTTATTTCATTTAGCATAAAGCATGCCCAAATTTTTTTGTACCCTTTTTATAATCTGTGCTTATTTGGGGTTCAGTAACATTTCTTAGTTTCATTAATATGTGGGTTTAACTATTACCCCCAAAACTATTAGAAAAGGAGCAAAGATGGGGAAATTTTTTTAAAAAAACACAAAATAATGCTTCACAGACCCTATGCACATACGTAAGCCAAATTCCCAAATCCCACCTTCAAACACCGACTTTTCCCAAAAAACCGCTTTTTTTTTTTTATGTCCCCCGCGGAAAATTATTTAAAAAAATTCAGAAAACCCCACCCTCGGTCAGACGTTTTAATCGGCGGGGCGGGAGGAGGTAGTTCGTGTTTTTTCACTACCGCTGCAGGCTGGGAGCGGCGTGGCGTTGGGGGTGTTTTCAGATTTTTTTCCTGCTGTTGGCTGCTTCATCACCACATGTGTTTGTTTGGGGATTTTTTTACTTTTCAGGAAATGTCGCTAAAGTGTAAACAAGCGTGTTGTGTTTAACATTGAAAAGAAATGAATATTTAAGGAAAGTAAACAAGGTGTTTCCCAGACAGATATAGTCGGGAATTTAAAAATCGGCAAAACGACTGTGGTGGAATTTTAAAGTCCAAGTAAAATTTCAAATTAGTGCTACAGAAATAAGACGGAAATTTTACAAGGATTGGGATGATGCACAACAAGGTTTAGAAAAATTATTTCCTTCATGGGAAAAAAGGAATGAATTCCAAATCAGGAAGTCAGAACCAGTATATGTTTCACCAGGTTTCTAAGTTATAGAAGGCATCATCAAAGCAGTTTAAACCCTTTCAGGAAACATTCAAGAGAGCTGCAGGCAAACACCTACACCCAACCCCGTACACCTGTCATATATTCTACTTTTTTATATTTATTAAAAATTGTACATCGAAATGACTTCCAATTTTCCGACCTACCCTTTGGTCCCCCAAAAGGGCAGTAATTAAAACTTAGGTATAAAATTACAAACTTTTTATTTTTTTATAAGTCGAGTGTGCTATTACATACTATTGGCTCCAGGAAACCCGTTCTTGATAGCATTTTTCTAGCCCAAAAATTTAAAAACAGTAAACCATCTCTAATTTTAACTTTGGATAATTCAAATGTTCAGGCCCAGTTCGAATTTTCAACAACTTTTTCCCTAACTGAAAGAAGTTCGAATTTTTCCACACAGTGTTCGAATTGTGGGGTTTTCTGCAGCATTTCCACCCTCTGTGCCCCTCCACTTCGTCAGCAGCCCCCACATCCCCCCAACCATTAAACACTTTAAGATGAAGACCTTACCTTACATATCCCCCGAGTGACACCCCTGTTGCGTTTTTTAGGGTACCCCCCCCCCCCCCAACCCCCCTACTGAACAATACTGAACGCTTCACAATACACATTGTATCAAAATAACAGTGCCGGAATTTTTCTTGTGGTTATTTGATTGTTTCAGAATAACTTTCTGATGACCCTGATTTGAGCAGAAGTTATAGCAACAGGAAATGAAATATAAGGAAGCAAAAAGAGGAGAGGTTTCTTTGCCCTTTTTTTTACTACCCATATTGTGGGCGAGTGGCAACTCAGTAGCGATCCACCTCCCAGGGTGTATTTCGGGGGCTTTTACTTTCTATTTTATGGCGTCACCCTGGCCTTGGTACACCTTTTGGCATTGCATTATTAACACAGCACTTGCTGAAGACACTATCAGTGACGCTGATTTTAAATGTACAGATCCCCCGAGTTTCACGCTATCCGAGTTTCCAAACTCGAGTTCGCTTGAATCTTTAAAATTTAACCATCCCGCTTTTGAGCTTTTTCCTCCCCAAATTTTTGCTCTGCTTCAAGGGGAAAAAACGTACGGGACACGTCTTTTACCGGTGGGGTCAAGGCCTTTCCTTTTGATCCCTCGTGGCGGAACGTTTTTCACAGGTTGGTTATTTTTTCCAAAAAGTGTCCTGAACAGCTTGTAGTCATAATGATCTCAGGAAAAAAAGGAAGTGGGCTGAAGAGGGCCGAAAAAACCCACTTTGGAATAAGGAAATAGGCCAGAGAGACAGGGTAAGAAGAAAAGGTTGTTAAACATGAAGGAAAAAGGTGAAGTGTTGGATAAGCTTGATGCTGGAATGGGACCGTTGCCGTTGGAAACTTTTTCAACATTAGTGAATCTACTGTTAGAGGAATAAGAGCGAAACGTGAGGAAATCAGACGTTTCCTGAAAGATGCTCGGGGAAGCTCTGTGATTCAAGTTGCTCACATCACACATCCTACAAGCAAGTTGATGGTAACTACAGATCATTATTTGAACAAATATATTGACACGGCCAAAATGACCGAGATGTGTGCATATGAACAATTGTACGAAACACGAATGAAAAGCCGACAACAAGCTTTGATCACACGGTACTTCAGTAACCGTCACAAGCAAGAAGACACACCACCTGCTGTTTTTGCTGAAAGAGATGAAGGTGATCTGTTTGAGTATGATAATGTAGCCCCCGAGGATTTGGGCAATGCATTTGAAGGCTTTGTGCTAGCGGACCATGGCGCCAGAGTTAGGAAATTAAATGTCAATGGTTTTCAGTTTTTTTTTTTTTTTTTTTTTTTTTTTTTTTTTTTTCAATAAAGTTTGCATCTCATATTTTTGTCTTTACAGGAGCATTCTTCCCTTAGAGTAGAGCTAGTCTAGTCATATACAGTCTAGAGCAGCGGTCGGCAACCTGCGGCTCCGGAGCCGCATGTGGCTCTTTCAAGAGACCTGTGCGGCTCCTGCCACCAACTTCAAAATGTCCAAATTATCATAAAGAAAAAATAAGAGATGAATGCTGGCATAGATAGCCGCAGTACAATAGTGTATTTGACCTATGTCCTAGGTCTCTAGGAAAATATTGGGATGAATTCTTGTAGCTACAGTCGACCCTCAATTTAACGGACTAAAAGGGGGAAGTGGTCCGTTAAAGCCAATTGTCCGTTAGAGGGAGGGTATTTTCCCAAGGGTGTGAAAATATAGGAAAAACACAGGAAAAATTGTGAAATAAATGAGAAATAATCACAAACACAACCAGACCGTGTAGCTATGTTGGGAGGTAAACAGTGACTGGCGCTACATCAGGGATTGGCACACTCGCCCACGACTGTTCGGGACTGGTATTAGGAGAGGTAGTAAGTATCCAGGCTCGCTCATTACTGCTTGGTATGCTATGACATATCATTATTATATTTATTATTATAATCACCCCAAAATGAGATAAAAAGGAAGAAAAAGTCTCCCGTAAAGTGATGAGTTATCCCTAAAATGTTGGTGTTTCTTCTCACCGTCTGGCTAGTGAAAGGTAAACATGTGATCACAACTAAAAGAAAAAAGGAAAAGAAAGAAAAGTAAAGAAAGGGCTACAGAGTGGCAAAGAAGGAGATATGTGTCAAGCTCGAGCTCGAGCTTGACAGACCTACAAAGTGATCCTAAGCAGAAGAGGTTTCAAGAAGAAGAAGCACAACAAGCCAGACACAGGCTGTGACTGTCAAAGTTATAGCTTATTATCATGACTATTGCTCATTATTATATATATTATATGGTTGTGATGAGCTGTTCTATACACGTGTCACTATTTAGGACAGTGTAGCACCGTGTGTTACCTTAAATAAGGGTGATTTAAGGGCCCGTACCGAGAGTCAAGATGAAGGGCGAGCGACGACCTTCGTCGACTGAGGAAGGGTACCATAAAAGGGATGTTTTTCGGAACGAAGAGCAGCGACGAAGGTCGGCACGAAGACACGGGTACCCGTGTCTTCGTGCCGACCTTCGTCGCTGCTCTTCGTTCCGAAAAACATCCCTTTTATGGTACCCTTCCTCAGTCGACGAAGGTTGTCACTCGCCCTTCATCATGACTCGGTACGGTCCAAGGTGTTGAGGTGACAGGGAGACAGTCTTGCAGCGACCACCCCATAACACTAATAATCACTATTTTAAACAATACACACCTTCTACCATTAAATCACTAGCAACACAGGCTCCTTCCTTATATAGGGAGGTCCCGTTATACGAGAATCCGATGATACGAGATGTGTAAATTAGGGTTTATATTCAATATACGAGATCGAAAATCCAATGATAGGACATCAAACTGGGGTGAGTAAATTATCAGTTCAAAATGCACGCCCTACCACTCCCAGGCTGGACAAAGGGGGATTTGGTTGACCACAGTGAGGTCTCCCCTAGCAAGCCGTGACCTGAAGGGTAATTAAGCATATGGTACGGCCTGACATTTAGGGTTAATAAGCATATTAATAATAAGGTATATTTAACTCTCATATGGTATTATGGAGGAGGAAGATTTTATTGTTTCGTAATTTTCATTCATAATTTACACTGTGGCTCCATCAGCACTGCTTTTCTGCCAAGTTTGAAGAAACTGGCTCTTCTCGAATTCTGGGTTGCCGACCTCTGAGTGCTAGAGGCAATGACTTCACTATTGCTGCTAGCCAGTCCGCTATCCTGGGCGAGATATATCCTTCCTACAGTTATGTAAAGCTGACTCTCGAAATCAGTGAGTATGAACAGGTGATGTAAGTGGAAGGGGTGTAAGTACCTACAGTTATGTATCTTTCTGGATCTGATCTAGCCCCTGGCTGATTGCACCACCGAGTAGTATAGACCACAGTGTAGTGGGCAGTGGGATTGCCACATTTATTTTATTGTTATTTTTTTTTTTTCAGTGGACAAGTACAAGAGTGAGACGGCAGAGAATGTCCGCAATCGGCAGAAGTCTGGCCCCAAGATGGTCAATACGAACCCTCTGGATTCTCTGGATTTCCAAAGCTCAGAATTCAGAGGCAAGGGATTTTTTCTGATGTAATGTTTTGTACATTTTTCTGTGTTGACAGCTTATAAGGCATTATTATTGCAACAGATGAACTGGCCTAGGGAAAAGAAGAGAAAAGGAAAAAAGAAAAAGTGCCTTTGTGTTGCAATAGTCTGCATGCTTTGCTCTCAGTAAGAGGTTGGAGGTTAAGGTCCTACCTTGACTGGGCAGAAACAGTTTGGACTTGTTTCTTTTCCTGCCATGCTCTGTGTATGCATTGTGTGCATTCATCTTGTTGTATTTACTACAGTCGGCGCAAAAAAACTTAGGACGGGAATAACGTCCTAAGCTTTTTTGTCAATTTCGGTGGGAGCGATTTATTTTGTTTACATTTTTTGTATATCTGGCAGTGTACTAGGCTGTCTGCTGTAGATTCCTCGCTTCTGCCCGCTCAGAAAAACTTCAAAGAAGATTGATCAACTGCTCAAAAGGATTGTTGACATCAACAATCCTTTTGAGCAGTTGATCAGTCTTCTTTGAAGTTTTACTTGGTCGCCCTGACCCTTTCTTCCAAGCTAAAGCAGTCTCTAACTCACCATCTGGCGCCCGCCTGCACCAGACCGAGATGGTGTGTTTGGAGACACACATCTCCCTCGCTATCTGGCCATGGTTTTCCTACCTCGATACAAGGTTACTATATGTGTCTCCTTCACAATGGATAGGGATTTCCCCGGCTTAATGCTTTAGTAGACCTGGAGGAGGCGGTAGAGGATGGAGGGGCGAAAGAGGGTGTAGGAAGGTGGCAGAACCAAACACAACAGCCTCTTTCTATGATGAGTTGGAAGATACTGAGCGGGCAGCAGCGAGGAATCAGCAGACAGCTGAACAGCAGACAGCCTAGTACACTGCCAGATATACAAAAACCGTTAAAAAATTTAATCGCTCCCACCGAAATTGGCCAAAAAGCTTAGGACGTTATTCCCGACCTAAGTTTTTTTGCTTCCTAAGATTTTTTGCGCCAACTGTAGATCGGATATAAACATGGGCTTATGTAACCTATAACCAAAGCAAAATGGAAAAAAAAATTAAAGCTCAAAACACTGGTGGGAGTAGCCATTAGCATTAGGTGTATGTGTGGATGTGACTCACCCCCTTCCCTGTCACCATTAGCTTGAGTGGGGTGACTGATCACTCAACTGTGCCTGCAGATCAATACTTTACCTGTAGGCAGGGACTGGCTGTGACCCCAGCTGTGTATATACCTAGTGATTGCATACAGGACACGAGCACAGGGCCCTTAACCCCTTCGCGCCCAGATCTTTACTTTGCTATAAAAAATTGTATGTCGTCGATCCATAAAATTACGAAAAGTACCTGAATATACCAGATTAGTTAGTCAACAAGGATACTAAACAGGTCATATCTAAAAAATATTGCTTATATTTACTAAAAATTGTCTAATGGTAGCCAAATTACAATGGAAATTACGTTCTGGGTCTCAAGGGATTAATACTAACCTATCTTATCCTAACCTAACCTAACCTAGGTAAATACACACACACAGGTAAAGTACCCCGAGATTGGAAGAGAGCAAATATAGTCCCAATTCATAAGGGAGGGAATAAGGAAGACCCATTCCATTATAGGCCTGTATCAATAGTCAGTGTTGTTGCAGAAATTTGTGAGAGAATTAAAAAATAACAGATGGATGAAACACCTTGAAGAAACAGATACTATTACAGATCGACAATTTGGTTTTAGGAAAGGCAGGTCTTGCACTACAAACCTACTAAGTTTCTACTCAAGAGTATACAGATTTAATTTGGCTTGGATGGTGTATTTTTCCTTTTTTCAGCATGTTTTACAGTATACTTAACCTTGACAATTACCTTCTTTGCCACACCCAGATGGAGTCAACAAACTGGCCGGTCAGCTTGGCGTCACACAGCACCCTGACCACCTGGTGACCCTCAAGGGCATCAGTAAATTGATCACATCCAGGCTCTCTGCAGAGGCTATGCAGAGTCCAGGCGAAGTGATTCATCAGGTTAGTTCGCCTCACTGAAAATTGCATTTGGCCTTATAGGATGCAGGTGATGACTGTTTAATGAAGTGATTAATTCTCACACAGTTAAACAAAGTTAACTCTTTAATAACACACACCCAGGAATTAGGGCCGAATGCTTGCTACTACGTTTGTACGTATATCATTGCACTTCATTGATAGGAATAGTGTGCTGTTTTTTTTACTATACTTTATCAGTAGTATTGTAGTTTAGGGGTTAGTGTGCTTGGCTCAGTTGAGAGAACCAGGGTTAAAATTGATGGCTGTAGACCATTTGGCCGTCTCTTCATGTTGTAGCCCTTG
Organism: Chionoecetes opilio; assembly: GCA_016584305.1. Lineage (NCBI taxonomy): Eukaryota > Metazoa > Arthropoda > Malacostraca > Decapoda > Majidae > Chionoecetes > Chionoecetes opilio. The sequence continues at coordinate 146,653 of JACEEZ010016727.1, forward strand.
TTCAAGTAGCAAAGAACAGAAACCGGACATAAATCAAAGAGTTGTGACCTTGCGGAATGGGAAAAGAAAAGCAGAAGATTAGCAATCCTGTCCTTTATGTGGGTTTCTGTGTGTGTTTACCATGTTGTAATATACAGGAAATTAGTTACACTTGTGGGTTTCGGTCTCCATGTCTCAATTGGTCAATCATAGGTTTCAAATCTTGAATACTTTAAGCATTTACTATTTCATATTCCAGGTTATTCCACATACTAATACACCGATAGGGAAAACTGCACTTCTTAACGTCCTTAAAGCATCTTGTCTTCTTCAGTTTCTATCACTTCCTCTTGTGGCTCCCATGTCTTACATACATGTCTTCTTTATCAATTCTTTCCAATTCCACCATAACTTTATGCACTGCATTCAAGTCTTCTTTTTGTTGTTTCCTTCAATGACAGCAAACCTAATTTCTCTAACCTATCCCATGACCTTGCTAAGACAATCAGTAACGTGAAAAAAAAAAAAAGCAGCACATGATTTTTGTTCGTAAGAACGTAGTATCTCAACTAATGTAATGGGTCTTCATGGGAAAATAGGATTTATTTAACGCATTTTTGCTAAACGCATAGAATTTCTAGTGACATAACTCATGCGTTAAACAAGGGATGAGTTTATTGGTGGTAGAACTGTTCCCTGTGGTACTCCGCTAGTCATTTCCCTCCATTTCAATTTCTCGTCTCTAACCACTGTTCTCATTTCTCTCCCTTTAGGTAGTCTTCCATCCATATCTTAATTGTTCCCTTCAGTACACACAGACACACACACTGCACGCACACCCTGTGTAAATACATGGCGGCGCTGACAGGCCCTTCAATATTTTGACCTTTTTTAAGTACAAGTGCCATTTTATTGGATCTAAAGTGGTTCCAAGAGTGATTTATGTGCTACAGCACCCATCAAGATGTAAAAGATGGGGGCATACGCTATGCTGCGCGTGGCCTCGGTGCTCATCTCCGTCGCATTAGCCTTTGAGCCTGTGGTGGGTGACAACCCGCTACCCCGGGACACAGGGCTAGTGTAACATCCGGGTTACCACAGTTACCTTCCCCAGGTTTCCCCAGGTACCCATTTATTGACCATCCCCAAAAGGAAGGATGAACAGCTGCTTGGGCTGGCCGCCGACTTGCCTTGGCCCCGGATTTGAACCTGGGCCCGCAGATTCGTAGCTAGCCACTACACCACGGAGGCGACATCAAGATCAGTGGGCTTGAAACTCCTGCTGGTCTGGCAGGGTTTTAGGGATTTGACTCAGAGGACAGACAGCTGGCTGAAAGGTTGGGCTGGAGAATAATAATAGAACTGGAAAGAGCAGTAGAAACACTGCTTCAGAGAATGAAGAATATGGAGGAAGTGGCTGGCGAACTGAGAGCAGAGTATCATGAACTTACGAGACAGCAAGTAGAAAGTTTAAGGAAAACCAGTGAGGTTATGAAAGTGTTGAGGGTTGAAAACATGAGTTTGAAGGAAAGCTGGGAAAACTTTAATAAAGGAAATGCAGAAGAATGAAGCCATAGTGAAGGGCAGCGTGGAGGATTTGAAAGAGATGAAGGGGCACCGAGAGTGCAAGAAGCAAAAAGAATATAAGGTAAATTTCAGGGACATTTTGGAAAATTAGGTCAAGGAAAAAGTAGTACTAAAGGTTGTACAAAAAAGGAAAATTTGGTTACAGACACAGTTGACAAGAAGAAATGTATTGTACTTTATAGGGTGAAAGAAGAAGTGATGCCCATCCGTCACAGAGTAAAAGAAGAGAAAAAGATGGTACAAGAAATAATTGAGTAAGTCCAAGAGAATAATGCAGGATCGGGAAATCAAAGAAATGTATACATTGGGTAAATTTAAAGGAGAAGTGAGATCCATGAAGATCAAATTCCAGTCATAATCAGCAGCAGAAAATATCTTAGCAATGTCATGGAAACTTATGAAGGAAGAAGGTTTCAAGAATACATGGATTAGGAAGGATTTGAATGAAGAAGAAAGAAAGCTAAAGTGAATGAAGCAGGGAAGTAAAGGAAAAAAACGCATCAAGAATAGAAGAGAAGAAGTTTTATTGGAGAGTCAAGTTGTCATATAATTATGTACTTATGTAAATGGGTTCACATAAACATTGTTAGAGGTAAATGACCACCTACAGTACCCTCCCAAGTTTCATGCTATGCGAGTTTTGCGATCCTCCAGTTTCACGTTGAGTCCTAAATTCTTACCATCCCGACTTTCGCGCATTATCTTCCTGAGTTTCGCGCTGCTTCGTACACGTTTTTTTTTTTTTTTTTTTTTTTTTTTGTGTGTGTGTGTGTGTGTGTGTGCCTATAGTGCCGTTTGTCAGTGACCTCCAGGAGTGGGATGGTAGGCCCTGTACTCGAGGGCTGTAATGGTTGGCCCTCGCCTGTGGTGGCGCAAGCAGGATTTTTATAAGAGTTAATGGGCTGCATTAGTAGAAGCGAAATTGGATTAGCTTTCCTTTGATATACACACAAACCTTGATTTCCCGAACCTCCATTTCCCGGATATCGGATTTGTCGGACAAAATCCGAGGTCCGGGGATATGTCAGAGTCTCTGACTTTTTTTTTAACGTTGAAATGCCTGCTCCTGTTCGTAAATTGACAAAGTTGTTCGGCGGTCCGAGCCTCTCCTGTCACCCCTGGTCAGTGTCCACAACTCCCGCCAGGTGGCAGCATGCTCAGGGGTCGTATTGTTTAAATTTGGGCACACTACACTCACGGTTCACCTGCACTGCCTCCGTCAGTCCCCTGACTCCCACTGCCCCTGGTGCAGGAACATCTCTGAGACTATTGAGCACTTTCTGCTGCCTCCCGCCAGGTGGCAGCATGTTCAGCGGTCGTATTGTTTACATTTGGGCACACGACACTCACGGTTCACCTGCACAGCCTCCATTAGTCCCCTGACCCCCACTGCCCCTGGTGCAGGAACGTCTCTTGAGACTATTGAACACTTTCTGCTGCCTCCCGCCAGGTGGCAGCATGCTCAGCGGTCGTATTGTTTACATTTGGGCACACGACACTCAAGGTTCACCTGCACCTCCTCCGTTAGTCCCCTGACCCCCACTGCCCCTGGTGCAGGAACGTCTCTTGAGACTATTGAATACTTTCTGCTGCCTCCCGCCAAGTGGCAGCATGCTCAGCGGTCGTATTTTTTACATTTGGGCACACAACACTCACGGTTCACCTGCACCGCCTCCGTTAGTCCCCTGACCCCCACTGCCCCTGGTGCAGGAACGTCTCTTGAGACTATTGAACACTTTCTGCTGCCTCCCGCCAGGTGGCAGTATGCTCAGCGGACGTAAAAGTCCGCGGCGGGGTAGTTGATATTGGCGGTTGCCGGACAGTAAATACTAGAGCAGGATAAACGTCTGGGGGTGGGTAATGGCATCGGACTTTTGCGGTTCCCGGACCAGTGCTCCCCCCTATTAGTCCGGGAAAACGAGGTTTGTGTGTATTTCATTTTCTGATTAATGAATTAGCACCATGCAGAAATTTGCATTAACTAAATAAATATCATCATCAATCGGGGTATAAGCAAGCGCGCCACCCTCAGTACTCACTGATTGTGTAAGCGACTAGGCAAGGCTTCTCCGACGGCCTCCGCTCCCGCACACCACAGTCACCGTTCCTCTCATGCACACAGTAGTAGCTATCATTATTATTACTACGTTTGCAGTGCTTAAGCTGTGTATTCAACTGCAGTGCGAATTGACTAGTCCTTAAGAATTGTAGACATGGGTAGAGTGATTGAATATACTTTTCAAGCTCACAAGGTAGTGGTGTATATCACTGGCGTAATAAGCCTGGAAGATCGCCACCAAGTCGTGATGTCCTTCCATTTGTGCCGCGGTATGTTATATGGATCTATATTCCCTATTTCCTTACATTTTTCAATGTAACGAGGAATAGATCCAGAGTCCAACATCCAGAGGACATAGTCTGACAGATGAACACCATCAATCACTTTCCCAGCCCTCAAAAAAGAAATTAGTAACCGTGAGTGTACCGCGTTTACAAGGAAGGTTTACTTTTTACCCTTTGTTTACATCACCGCACGGCCACTGTCGTCTGTCGGCCAGCCGCCAGCCATGTGCTCGGCGTGGACCACTCGGCCACCGCTTCTCCCAGCAGTGCTTTCTGTTGATCTGTTTAAATTTTCTTTGGCGTCTCGTATAAATTTTAGCTTGTATGTGATAGTATTAGCAAATCGTTTTTATGAATTCGCCATGGATTCCCAGGACTGAAAAGAGCTTAAGATACGTGTGACAGCCTATAGTGGTAAATGATACATCAACACTAGCAGACGATAGATGGCGCTGTTGGCGGCAATCGCGGCAATCTGCCGCCAAAAGGGGGAATGTTAACATAACAGCGTGAGGACAGATTACGTAGTTGATTTTAATGTCTTATGGTATTTAAATACTTGTAACAAGTAAGTACTGAGGTACTGAGTACTGAGGAAGTACTACAACATTCGTCTTGGAAGACCATTAGTATTTTTCAGGGTATTTTTTGGGGGAAAACGTGAGTCTTATAAGCCGTAAAATATGGTACTACGCCTCGCACTGGACTAAATAAGCATTTTTACAGGGTTTTCAATACCCGAGTTTCGCAACCCTCGAGTTTAGCGCTATGCCTTGGGAATAAAGCAAGCGCGAAACTCGGGAAGGTACTGTACTTGTAAAGGAACCAGACATTATAGGTTTGGTTGAGACTATATTAAGAGACAGAAGGAATTATAGAACTGGGTGAAGGCCATTATAATGTATGGAAAAGAAACAGAAGTGTGAAGCAAGGAGGTGGTGTGATGGTGCTTGTAAAGAAGGACGTGGTGGTGGATAGTGTGGCAATGGGTGAAGGCTTGGCGGAGGGGCTGAAAATTACTCAGGAAAAGTGGTGGTGGGAAGAGAGAGAGAAGAAAAGGGGTGGTGGGAAGAGAGAGAGAGAGAGAGAGAGATTCAAAATTTTCCACCCTTCCACACATGGAGGCAGGTGTGGAAATTTCCTACCATAGTGATTACTTTCTTAACCAAAAAGCACAATTAAGGTAACAGTAGGACTGCAAAGATATTGTTGGATCACTCTCAGAATGAAGTGAATGGTTGGGGAGGGGCTCTGCCACTTGGAGCATCCGGTGAGGTGCCGGGGTGAGCAACCATCCACTTTACATCCATTGACAATATTGACGTCAAGCCTACGTCTCAAGTGAGAAACATGCTGTGAGTTAGGAATGAGTTGCCAGGCGTCATCTGATGCCGCCCACGAGAAAATTTGAGACAAGAATTTTAATCCTATGGCGGGAATTAGAAAAGCCATAATGGATACCATCGTAATCTTATAGTCAGGGCCCTTAGGGATATTTTGGTTCAAATTCTTCCAAAAGCACGAAATTTGGCCCAGAAGCTGCTCATGCCATGCTCTTTCAATTTCTTATGGGCGCCAAGACAAGCGCCCCTCGGGGCCGCCATATTGGCGAAATACAAAATGGCCGCCACCCAGATTAAAGGAAAATCAGTTAAATATGTCTGTAAACCATGTATGATACCACTTTTCAGGGGTTTTCGAGGTCGAGAAACCCATTTCTGAAGTTATTTTGATGATTTGAGGTCAAGGGCAACCCCTCAAGGTCATCTTAAAGATCATTTTCTGGTCGAACATGTCGGTTTATATATCCCTCAAAGTCAATTACCTCAATTTGAGACCTATACGTCTTTGCCACCTCATGAGTAACCTTGACTTTGTATGATATATAAACATCCTTTCTGCCTTCATTCCTTTTTGAAAACTCACCACATTGAGGTAAGAGGTCAAGAAGGTGCTCTTTGAATCGAGTTGAGTGTGGCTCTTCTTTATCTCGGCATGGGCGACCTTATTCACTCATAAGGTTTTGATACATCTCGCCTAGCTCTGAGAGCTTGAATGAGGTGGTGTCAGCATTTTCGATCATCGCTAAGGGCCCTCCCTGACTATGGTGAGACATACGAGAAAAAAAATTCAAAAAAAGAAAGGGAGTAAATTAGTATGTAATGATAAAAAATCTTAATATAATTAACATGGCAACTGTGGTGGTGGTGGAAGTTTAGATGGTGATGGTGGTTGTATCAGTTTTAGGTGATAAGCAAAATTTGAGTGTTAATTACGATTTTAGCACAGATGATGGGTTCAAAGGGTGGAGGTACGGGACCCACCGATTCTCGTCACTTGGCAGCGCGAGCAGAGTCTCACAAACGGACATAACACTGATGGTGGTAATAGGTGTCACCTGCATGTGCATCAGCCGCTACAGCAAACAGTCTACAAAGTAATTGAAAGTTTTTGTTGGTCTTTGCCCAACGCTTGAGGTTGGCATCTACAACATCGGTGACTATCTTGTGGAGGTTAACATCAGTGACTACCTTATGGAGGTTAACCTCTTCACCCTCACATATCACACAGCTCATGGCATTGTTCAGATGATATAATTCGCTGGATGACCTGAGTTTTTTGGACTATTCTGAGGACCGGTTTCTTTCTGAAGTTTCTCTCGTGCCCGTTTTACCCGAGAACTACTACAATAACTCTTACAGGTTTTGTGATACCTAGCCTTATGTGATTTCAGAGATTCTGCAATACCTGAGCCATCATTCAGCTCACTAATTGGGATATTGATACCAGGAGGAGTATCGGCACTAAAAGCATTAAAGTCTTTCAGATCTCTCTCAAGAGATTCAAGTCCCTCCTCTTTAGGAGTTTGCAAGGCTTCATGAGGTTTGTCCAATTGACAAAGACAAATGAGTTCCCAATTAATATTTTCGATAGAAGACAGAGTTCACACTAGTAGACGTCAGGTCCGCATGGCATCAGGCACCCCTGCTGCATCTCGGAATGTCGACACTCACAGACACGGCTTTATCTGAAACAAAAACAAAACTCAAAAATCTAACACAAGGATATGGCATAGAGTTCATAAAATTAAAATTCGTACATTTGTAATTAGACTGATGAACTGACTGAAAATTAGAAATTAGAAAACTAAAAAACCGACATGTTTGACCCAAAAATGACCTTTAAGATGAACTTGAGGGGTTGACCTTGACCTCAAATCATCAAAATAACATCAGAAATGGTTTCCTCGACCTCGAAAACTCCTGAAAAGTGGTATCATACATGGTTTACAGGCATATTTAACTGATTTTCCTTAATCTGGGTGGCGGCCATTTTGTATTTCGCCAATATGGCGGCCCCGAGGGGCGCTTGTCTTGGCGCCCATAAGAAATTGAAAGAGCATGGCATGAGCAACTTCTGGGCCAAATTTGGTGCTTTTGGAAGAATTTTAACCAAACGGCCCAAAAATATCCCTAAGGGTTAAATCAATTAATAGTGTTGTTCATTTGTAATTCAATACATAATCTTTCTGATGTTTATATGTACGTTTGTCTCTGTGCTTCGTCTTCAGTTAGCAGATGGATACCGTGAGTCTAGTACCGCATGTTCCATTGCAATTACCGTATTTGCCGGCGCATAAGACGCACCTCCGCATAAGACGCACCCCTATTTTTCAAGGAGGTTTTTGAGAAAAAAAATATATTGGGGTTTTTGAAGGAAATTTTTATTTTTTTTATTTAGCAAATGTTATTAAAAAAAAAGGATTTGTAGGGGAAAGCAAATGATTATGAGCATGTACCTAAATACAATATTCACTGTGCATTGAATGTGAATGAAAAATCATACTAGTCAAAATGTAAAGGGAATGACAGGGTAATCAAAATCGGTCATAAATCATATATTGCAGGATGCCCCCACGAATTGATATTCTAATATTATCCACCTATGACATATAGCTTAGATTTAATGTTGTAGGTATGCCTTTGTTGCTTTTCTGCTTGTGTTTAGACTTTATGGAAGATTTGCAGTATAGATATTGGTATTATTTTGGTAGTGGGCTTTCAAAAGCCCTAGGTCTCTTACCAACACCATCGTGTAGCTTTCTTCATTCTGAGTATTTTGAGCCCCATTTCCCATGGCGCAATTGAATAATAATGGCATTACACGTAGTAGCGAAAATTATCGTTATTTCAGCCAGATAGTTAAGTTAGGTTAAATCAGATTAGGTTAGAGTTAGGTTAGGTTAGAGGTGGGGTTTGGTTTAGTAACAGATGATATAGAGAAAAAACGAAAATTTCCCATAATATGGCAGTGTGAAGCGTAGCAATGTTTGCGGGGCGGACCTGGAGGGGCAGGTTGCCCCGCCCCCCCCACACATACATATAAACAAACATTGATTTCCGACAAAAACGAGAGCCAGATTAATTCAAAACACATCAAAACTATTCAGGAGGACTAAGTTTCGGCCTCGATATCGGTGGTTGTCCAATAACAAAAAATTCACGAAGATATTTAGGTAACACTGTAAGGTAACCATCTCTACCTTGTTATTGTTGTAATTGTTGAAGGGCACCGTTGTCGGGATCGACAATATTTGCCCTGGTTTACACCTATGAATCTATTACAGTCGCGAGGGTTGATTAGTCTTCTTCAGGAAGGTACAGGTGAAGTCTGGTTCACACTCTGAAATCACGGCAGCGTTCCATCAGCCGTGCCTTGTATTCACACTATTCGTCACGGTTCCTTCATTTTCGGCAGTTCCTGCTCACCCTCTAAGCAGACATGGTGCCTCAGAGGCTATGGTTGAAGAAATTTTCATTAATAGCACTTCTGTTGGATGAAGAGGAGGAGTTGAACTCTAAAAGACACTGTTTTGGGTACATAAAGCCTCGAGAGAACTACAATTATCAGCACGGCACAGTCTCATTACGTTAAAATATTCTTCCCCAGAAACCGTTACGTGACAGAACGGTGATGTATTGGAGCCGTGACAGTGGCGCACTGTTTAGTGTAAAACGTCTATTTGTTTGAATGTAAGAAATTATAACGGATGTGATGAGACGGTGCCGTATCACCATGATGGATGGTATGGTGTGATTCGGCCTTGAGGCGGACGGTGTGGTGCCGTGATGGTCTTGGTCTTGGTGTACCGTGTGGAAGACTTGTCCTACAGGTACAGTTGCAGCCTTTTTACTAGCACTTTTTCATACAGTTTCCTTATCCGTAGAGGTACAGGGGTGAGGATTGAGGGGTGAAGGTGGTACAAAGGCCTATGATGTCTCCTATCCCACCTTGCTTACCACTGTAGCGGCGCTAACACACACACGCACATACACACCTGCATCGGCTTAGGCCACCCCCCTGTCTGGGACCAGGATTAGAGGCCCGAGGGTGACCTGACGCTGACCTGACTTGTCCTTGCCGACACAACTGCAACATCAGCCAGGTAATTCAGTCAGCCACAGGACACACAGAGACACACACGGCGCGCACCTCTTGTCCCCACGTTGTACAATGACTCGCTGTCAAATAAACAACAAAGCCACGACTCCCTTTCTCCATCCTTGTGTGTGTATAGACAGACTCCCCAAGATACTACACCTCCCTCTCACCGCTCACACTCCTTCAAATAAAACTTTAACACGCTCTTTGTTTCACTATTCCATTTATCAACAATACTCATTCCAGCGAAGATTCCATCACCATTTTTTGCCTCCCTTCTATCATCTCCTTCCAACTGTTGTGTCAACTTGTGTGGCGCGAGTCGAATGCGGGTTAATTAAGGCGACATCTAATATGCGGGATGTTTGTCTTTTCCATGGGTGCGGGGAGGAGTCTGAGCGGTAATGACCCATGGTGGGTGTGCGGAAGGCGTCGCCGAGTGAAGCATCCCAGGTGAAGCGGCAGAACTGAGATATCAGACGTTTTACAATGGAGAGCAGCAGCGGGGGGTGGATGATGTTTACATCTGACACGGCCATCTTGGCAGCAACAATCGCTATCTTGTTGCCCCAGCTCTTATTTTCTCTTAAACTCCAACCTTTTCTTAGTATTATGAATTACTGTTGATAACACAGTTACAAATCTGTGCTCAGTGAACTACTGCTCAACACAGATCACTCCAGACCCCTTCACCACCGGCTGTTCTGCATTCTCTGCCCGACCTCTCATTCGCTAATATGGCCGCATTAGACGCAGGGTGAACTTTGCATTCCTTTTTAAGGGAAAAAACTGAGTCTTATGCGCCGGCAAATACGGTAGTTTATTTTTTCTTTTCTTTTTTTCTTTCTTTTCATTCTATTTGTGCTTTTATAACTTTAACATCACTACATACGGCATTATCTTTTAAATGTTGTTTATATGTATGCCTATACATATAAACAACATATTTGGGGGAGGCGGTAGCAGAGTGGTTAGCGCCACCAGGTGGCATTCTCGAAGACCCGAGTTCGATCCCGAGTGAGACCCATAAATCCACTTAAAATCTTTCTGCACCGTCGAGTGGCCTAAGAACACCCTCATGCCCTGCCCATTAACTCTACATTCGACTGCGAGTGCATCGGAGGACACAGGGGGGCGGCATGAGCCTCTAATTACAGACGTCACTATAAAAATCCTGCCTGCGCCACCACGGGCGAGGGCCAACCATCGCAGCCCTCAGGTGAGCCTCCAGGGCCTACCATCCGAGACCTGGAGGTCACTGCCTACAGGCGCTATAGGCACATATGTAAAAACAAAAAAAAAAAAAAAACACCATGCTTGAAAGCAACCACACGCAAGGTTATGAATCAGCTTGTCGGCTCTCGAGGAACACATCCCCATTCAGCACATGTATATATACCTTCGTTATACAAGACTTTGATATATGAGTAGGCTCTATGCTAGTCATGGAATGTATCTGCTCGTATCATCGTGAGTATACTGTACACTCATACACACTCTCAATCATCTCACTTTCAGCCATTTTTTCTGAATGCCCAAACCAACTTGAAGTGCTGTGCTTCATCCCCTCAACCACTCCACATTTCATTCCTTTACATTTACTTGACATTCCTATAACCTCTAACCTCTATAACCAGTCAAACCGAACTATAAGGGTAAACAGGTTGAAGTTCCCAAACTCGGCATCCCAAGACTCGGCAACACCCAAAACTCGGCTATGGTTCCAGATTTTCCAAAACCCGGCAGAACACCCAAAACCCGGCGCGTAGTTGCCGGGTCGGCCGCTAGGTGCCACCACACTAGGCCGCTTGGTTTCTCCCGCCGATTTGTTTGTTGTTATTGTTCAGTGGTGTTTTGACTGTAGAGTTGTGTACACTGTTATTTTGTGTACTTCTTCTTCTATTTTTTTCATGTGATTTTCATGCTTTTTTTCCCCTTAATATATCTACGTTCTAAAAGTCGGAAAATTCCATTACTCGGCTCGGCGCTGGTCCCGAGGTTGCCGAGTTTGGGAACTTCAACCTGTAGAAGGCAGGGTGATTTAGAAAACAACAACAACTGAGGAATTGCAACTTTATGGTGGGAAATACAGTACGTGTATATTTACCTATTTATATACAGGATTTAAGCTAACCACATCTTTCTCTGACTATATCTACTTGTACCCTATTAACTTCTGAGATCACGGATGTTCCTTATTCTCACCCCTTTTCTCTAGCTCATTCCAACCGTCAGTGCTCCTATATGTGACGTTGATCTTCTTACCTTCATTTCACCTGTAAGAGGTCACAGGTCTCGTAAGAGGTGTGGAAACTGCAATACGAAGGAGGACTGGATGGGAATGTGCTGAAATGGATGAACGACTACCTAAAAGGGAGACAATTCAGAACCGTAATAAAAGACTGTGCGTCAGGGTGGAGAAGTGTGTTAAGTGGAGTGCCTCAAGGTGTGGTGTTAGCACCTGTTAGGTTCCTGATTTATGTTAATGACACTGTGTCTGATTTGATAAGTTACGTGAGCCTGTTTGCAGATGATGTGAAAATTATGAAGAAGGTTAAAAAGGAGGAGGATTGCAGACTCCTACAGGAAGATTTGGATAGAATATATGAATGGAGTCAAAAACGGAAAATGGAATTTAATGCAAAAAAGTGCAAAATATTAGGATTTGGTAAGAGTGCGAAAAGGATAAGATGAAATAGGCAAGTTGTCTGTTATGAGAAAACTTATAAATGTATTCTGCCATGTTTGTAGAGTGGCATAGTATATATAATTCCTACCCATAAACTTGAATTCATGCTGTAAAAGTGGTGATAAAGTTAATTGCTCGAAAAAACACCCGCCATTTTCGTGACGTCATGAGATGTACAGGCGCGGGAACCGAGCGGGTCCGAGCCGAGCCGAGCTGAGCCTGACAGCCTAGTGCTGCCTCCTGAACTTTGCACAACACCTGCCGTTGACGCACATCTCTAGCGAGCTCCTTGCAAGCTTATGTGTCCCCTTTAGCCCCCTTCACACATTCCATAATTGAACCACGATAGTGCCAACAAAGCAATGCGCAGCACAGTCATGGTCCTGATTATGGGTCCATCGTTACCAATCGTGACGCTAGTGACACACTCGGCCAAGGCCACAAAAATTAGAGCATGCACTAAAAAATTGGGAAGCTCCCCGATTTTTGTACCCAACGCAGCGCTATCATAAGTCTATCGTTATCTATGTAGCAGCTACGTGACACTATCGTGATCGTCGTATGTCTATCGTGACGAGGTGTCATGAGAAAAACCGTTACAGTGTGTCACGATAGCCCTAATAATATGCATAATGTTTCACGCTAAACGCAAGCATGAGTCACGATAGAGCTAATAATGTGTCACGATCGTCCTAGGAAGACGTCACGATAACCTTAAGAATACGGAGATTGCGTCATGATAGTGCTAAATATGGGTCACGATAGACCAACAAATGCCTGGTGAGGCATGTTGGTATAGCTCGACACTATCTTGATACGTTCATGGCACTGTCGTGGCACTATCGTGGTTATCATAGCTTTATTGTGACGACAAAATGACCGTTTTGATGAATCTGTTTTTGAATGAAATTCCATTCGTGACTTAGTCTTACAGCTATCGTGACTCCATCATGACAATCTTACTGTTCTGGATATACCTTTACGCGAGTAATTATCCACACAGGTAAACTCACCTTGGAATGTGGAGGTTGAGTCAATGGTCCAGTAATTCACGTTTTTTTTAATCTGTTAACGTTGGAATGTTAATCAGTGGTTTCGTGAGGATGTAGAGAGACGCCAGGGTAATTGAGGTAGTATTATTGTGTTAATCTACAATATATACATTTTGACGAATATACAGGAGTCCCTGTTAAACAAACATCTATTCCGTAGCACAGGCAATCGCCCTCTGCTCGTCCCTGGCGAGGGCCGCTCCGTGCACCTGCCAAGCAGTTGTCAATTACTATGTTTATTTATCTACATATACCTCTGCTCCACTATTAAACATATAGGAATGAGCAAGTAATGTTTCTACCATAGAATAAACTGATAATATAACTACTCTATATAAATATCTATTATGTTACCATTTATTTATAAGAGATGCTTAATAAGGTATGTGACATCTCTATATAACCTTGCCGCCCTCTATCTTGCTGAGTTGCAGTAACTAGGTGAAGTTGGCCACACTGAGTGCCACACCCATACTTACATACATACATACATTTCTACTCTTATAATGCCTTAACATCGCTCGGTCACGCACCTGGCGCGCCCACGCGGCATAAGAAAATGTACCTAACCATGTTAAAAATGTGCTATACCTGTCAGACCTGTGAAGATTGAACTTTTCCATGTAAAAGATACTTGCCTAACGTGATAGCTCGCTTGACACAACAACAAAGTAGCTATAGTACACTGGGATAGAAAACAATGGGGTTTAGGTAATCAGGAGAGGCGTTCTCCAGAGCCGCAGGCTACTGCGACTCGTCAGAGAAGGTATTAGGAACAAAAGATATTCTAGAGAATGTTAAACTCTGAAGAGATATGAGCGGAAACAGTGGAGACGTTTCTTGTAAAAACTTCCTGGAAGCAAAACAAAAACCAACACTTACATAGTGACCAGAAACCCGTTGATAGGAAGTTCCGTAAGGGCAAACGACAGTCACATTATGTACGCTCATAAAAATGATTGATACCCATGAAACGGATTCAATGCGTCAGCTGGACTACCTTTAAAAATGTCAAATTCACATATGGCCACCTTAAATATGAAGAAAGGCAAATATAGTGAAGCGGTAAATAGATCCCCTAGTCGGCCAGATGTATAGAGACAGATCGTCAGCCACTAAAAACTAGAGATGATAGTAAGTCCAGTGTTATAAAAGTCTGATTAATAGAAAAATTGAAAAGATTCCACCCGATAAGTCTCAAAAATCTCTGATGACTTAAAGGTGACATGCACTACAATAACATCCATGGTAAACGTTACTTACAAGACCGGATAGTAGTGCAGAATAGCATCCTGTCTGAACAAGGGTTGCAAATTTAATTCATCTTGACCATTATCTAGTGTATGTAAGAAATCCTCCTCAGTAAAGAAAACCTCGCGGTTACTCTCCCACTAGCTGCATCTACCATGTTTGGCTAAGCGCCGCAATATTGGAAACGACCACAGTGAATGAGGATTAAAAAACTAGGATAGCTTATAGGTCAAATGGGTTTGAATGGTCAAAGAATTAAAAATCAGTTGAGAGCATCTAAACGCACAATCGCACTGTTCAGCACTCTATTAAGCTGATTGGCCTGTTAATAGGTAAAGGCAAAAATATTCAAAAGGTGTCAGAGATCAATGTCAAGAATGTCCAACCTTTTACTGTTAATGTTAATAAACCATTAAGTTAGCCGCCAATATAGTAACCAGTCGTTTATAGTCCTCCTGCAAGTCTCGGACATGTTCATCCATAGCTGTCTCAAAAATATGAACTGAGACACCCCACCGAAAGCATTGACAAGGTCTCGCTTGGTTTGGGCATGCAAAGGAATGGAACCTATAACATGGTTGGCATGCAACAAGGTTAGCTTCATGAAGGTCAGTCGATCCTTATGAAGATCTGTAATGATAAAACATGCAATACATGCATTTCACATAGCATGATGTGAAAAAAAATTAGTTAGACTCGGGGTCGTAGATTATAGCCGTGCTTGGCGTTAGTGGTGATTGGGTTAGTGGAAATGCGTGGAGGTAGGTAAGCACATTCAGCAAAAGCCGGGTCCCGTCGGGCTTTGGTCTTCTTTAACCTGTCATTATGAATTATTTGGAGAGTGAAGAAGTGGATCCAATACCTTAAACTTATTGCCATGCTTCTCACCAACAACAATGCGCGGGCCCAAGAATTTCGGCGCCAACTTGGAATTCCTACTTGGACTCTGAACCATTACGGTATCACCTTTTCTTATTGTAATAGGAACCGCACACTTATGTTGTTGTGCCATCATCTCGGCACGAGAAGCTTGTAGCCTTTCCTTAACCCTTTTGTGTATATTAGTAAAGACATGCAAATGCTGATCCAGATAGCTATCTATGTTATACACAGGTTTATTGGGCTTGGCCAATAGGTCATATGGCATCCGTTTATCCGTACCATAAAGTATGTAGTGAGGATACTTGCCCGTGACTCGCAAACTGAACTATTAATGCATACGGACACTAGGTAAACCATCTTCCATTGTCTGAGCAAACTGTTTTACAACAGGTCTCAACGCTCAAGGACTTCTGTTAACGCCTCCGCCAGCCCATTCAGCTTTTGATTGGTATGCGACCGGTGAAGATCTCTCTTATATGTACAATGTACAAATCTCCGTAAGCAATGCATTACGGAACTCTGCGCCATAATCACATGAGCATACTCTTGTGTGGATAGGGCAAAAGATGTTATTAATCATGGGGTACAGTCGCACCGTTTTATTCTTCACCGTGCAAGACTAC